>CAUYON010012773.1:0-22204 GCA_963573935.1 Arctocebus calabarensis
ATCACTATATAAAGACATTGATACTCTACATTTAATAAGTTTCCCCAGTACCCTGCTAAGATGCACCGTAGGTGTGATCCCACCAATTGCCCTCCCTTCACCCATACTCCCCCCTCCCCTCCCCTCCCTTTCCCCTTTCCCTGTATTCCTCCTATCTTCAGAGAAGAATAATGTGTAGATATACAAAATTTTAAAAATTTGCTTTGAAATTTGGATATCCAAAATTATACATATCTCAAACTATGGAATTATTCATTTTAGTAATTATTCCTAAATTAGTATTGCCTTGAGTAACTTAACTCGCAGTTAAAAATTTCTTTTTCTGATGGCGCATGTAGCTCAGTGGGTAGGGCACCAGTCCCATATACTGAGGGTACAGAGGGTGCCAAGGCTTCAAACCCAGCCCCAGGCAAACTGCAACAAAAAAATAGCCAGGCGTTGTGGTGGGCGACTGTAGTCCCAGCTACTTGAGAGGCTGAGGCAAGAGGAGTAGGAGGTTGCTGTGAGCTGTGATGCTACAGCACTCTACCAAGAGCAATAAAGTGAGACTCTGTCTCTACAAAAAAAAAAAAAAATTCTTTCTTTGAAGTATATTTTTCTGGCAAAAAAATTGTTACAGATTTGTATTTCTGGGTTCAGAGTACAGTTTATCTTTTTGTCTGATTACTGGTTACTTCTGCAGCAAGTTTCCTGAGCTAGCTATGACATGGGTCCTCAGGCAACATCACAAGCATGATTAAAAGTCAATACCTTTACAAATTATTATGTGCTATCAAAGAAGATGATGTCAAGTCCCCCAAACTTCTATCTTGCAAGATACAGATAAAAATTTTCATTCTGTTCTGCATATTTAATTCATGAATGTAAAGTTTGTCCCTGACAAACTTGAGTGTAAAAGAAAACCAAGGGAGAAAGTGCCCTAAACTAGTAGACCCTGAATGGGTTCTGAGTGTCCTAAAATTCATATATTTTTGTTTCACTCTTAATTTGTAAAATGGAGAGATTAATGACATGTGTCCCAAATTATCCAAAGCTTTGTGATTTAAGATCTCTTTTTGTAAAGACTAAATTCTATTTAGTCTCAAGAAATTAATAGTAACAGTCATAGTTATCTAAATAATTCTTCTCATAGTGATGTATTTACTTATCATCAGTAATTAAATGATTAATGGTGGGAATAACCACTGTAGTCTTAAAAACAAGTAATCTAGGAGCTATTCTTTGCCAGATTAAAAAAAAATCCTAAATACACAAGATATCCCTTAGCATCTGTTCCAAGGAATGGTATTCTTGTGGTTTCAGGCAGAGAAATAAGGGAGCTTTTCATTGTACTAGTGTTTTCAAATTTGGGGTCTTGGGTGGGGAACTCTGCTTCATCAATCTTCTTTTGATCATCTGACTTATCAGAGAGCTCTATATCTACTTCTCATACACACATTGTTTGTTCACAAGATTTTGAATTCTCTTCTCTCTGTAGATCTTAGAGATTCATTTTGCTTTCTTTCCTCTGTAAAACTGCCATGACTTACTGTGTACATAAATCCTTCACAAATCTGGTTGATATGTGTAATGCAATCATTCTGTGTAGTAATCACTCATTCATTCATTCATTTATTCATTTTCTTGTTCAGCCTACAATTTACCTCTTTGCATTCTTTTGAGCAACTTGCCTTTTCACTATGCTCTAGCTAAACACACTTTTATTCAGTACTTCAAACACGCTGACATCCGTTTCAACTTGACGCCATCATATGCACTATTCCATCCATCTCCATTGCTCTTTCCTTCTCCTGTTTACAAAGCTGGCTTCTTCTCATCCTAAATACTGCATTGCCAGAGAGGCCTCTCTTATCACCTTATGCAGGCCAGTTTATCTCCTTTCCTACAAGTTAGACCTTCTGTATTATTTTTCACTTTCAGATAGAATTGTATTAATTCACAAGCAGAAGATCTACCATCTTGGCATCAGATACAAAGTTCTCACTCTTGGAAACAGAGTCAGTCTGTCTGGTTTACTCATTCCAAGCCTCTGAAGTAATCACCTGAGTGATGTTCCAAGAAGTAGTCATCTGTTCTCTTAAAATTCTGCCAGGGATCTTCATAACTGTAAATAATTTGGTCTCTCCTTTTCCTTTTATTAGGGACTTTGACCTCTCTGTCCTTCTTTTTCCAATTTAACTTTATTAATTTCAGAAGAAGGAAGGTGTCTTAGTCTGCGCAAGCTTCATAAAAATTACCATAGACTGTGTGGCTTAAGTGGTAAACATTTATTTCTCACATTCGTGGAGGATGGGAAGTCCAAGACCGAGGTGCTGGTGGGTTTGGTTCTTGGTAGGGGGTCCTCTTTCTGGCTTGCAGATGGCACCCTTCTTACTTGGTCTGTACATGATGAACACAGGAAGTTTTGCTGTCTCTTCTTTGTATAGGGTGCTATTATCATAGGGCTCCACCTCATAACTTCATCTAAATCTGATTACCTCCCTATGTCCCATCTCCTAACACCATTACATTGGGGGTTAGGACATCAACATATGAATTATGCAGAGACATAATCTGTGTTAGTTCATTTAGTGATGCTCTCACAGAATGCCATTGACTGGGTAATTTATAATACACAAAAATGTATTGGTTCACAATTATAGAGTCTGGGAAGTCCAAATTTGAGAGGCCTGCATCTGGCAAAATCTTTCTTGCTGTGTCATCCCATGGTGGAAGGTGAAAAAATAAAAGAAAAGGGTGATAGGGAATGAGATAGGAAGAGACAGAGAATGAGAGAAGTGGACTGAACTCTCACTTTTGTAATGAATCCACTCCTGAAATAATGGCATGAATCCATCCATGAAAGCAAAGCCTTAATGGCCAAATTACCTCTTATTAAGCCTAACCTACCAATACAGTTGCACTAGAAATTAAGTTTCCAACATACCTTTTGAGAGACACATACAAACCATGGCACAAGCATTCAGTCCATAACAGTAAACTTTACTTGTTGTTTTTGCAGTTTATTCCTTCCTTTGGAAACATTAAAAATGGCCACTGCAATGACTTTTGCAGTTGAACTTGGTTATCATTTCTGCTACCTTTGATTGCTTTCTAAACATCTCTTTGAAGCAAGGTTTCTAACTATAATGTATATATAAAGAATTGGTTTTCTTTGAGTTCTGATGTACTTTTAGACATTATATTTCTATAGTTCTTTCCTGATCTTTCTCATCACTTTCTGTGTAGAGGCATTTTTATCACATGATACTTTCCAGGGCAGACAGAAAGGGATTTGTCTTTTATATCAGGTACCATTTCTTAAGCATCTCAATGACCTATTACAACCAGAACTTTAAAGTTTCTCCCCTTGGGATGGGTCCAGAATTCCTTGTGGTTTAGTGTCTTCCTACTTTCCTTAAATAACTGGACAGCATATGTTATTCCATGTTGTTCTATCCATTCTGTTAGATGAGCCTGCTTTTCTGACAGCATGTCCAAACACCTTAGGGAGAGATGCCAGGACATAAACTTGGACTACTCATATACAGCTTTTTCTTCTTTCTTAAAGAAGGGGTTAGTTGTTTTTTATTGGTTTTGTTGTTTGTTTGTTTGGTTTATTTACTTATTTTTAAGAAAAATCATTGTCTGAGTTTGTGTTTAAATATCACTTCCTAGATGTCCCTTTTTCACAAGAGCTCCCTGGAGACTACTAAAATTACCATGCTCAGCAAGCTTTATCAAGGCTGAATTTATGAGATTCCCACTTAAACATTCAGTAAAAGAACTTTATGTCTGCTCAGGAGCTTTAAAGAACAGGCTGGGGAGTCCTCATTTTCAGTATCATCTCAGTTGTCTGGTATTTCCCAAACCTGTACTGATCTCTGAGAACTCACATCTAAACTTTTGCATCTGTCCTCAAAGAATGTCATGACTATTTTCCTAAAATGCTCATTGCATCTATAATATTTCTGGGAATGGTAGTAATTAGTTTGTGTGCAAATGGACATGTCCCACATTAGGATTAAAGACAATCTGGGCTTAATTCTGTTGATATATCAAACTCTGGGCATATAATTGTCTTATTGAGAAAACCTGAAATTGATGGGGCACAGAAACACAGAAATGTTTTACCCTTTCTTCTTTTCACCCTTTAATAAGATTTATGAAGGACCGAGAGCTTTCCTTTTTGCATGGGAAGAAGTCTAGTCTGATCTTAATTAGTTTAGAATTTCAGCCTAATTTTTTTCTTTATTTCTTTTCAATTAATTAATTAATTAATTTTTGGTCTTGAGACAGGGTCTCTGTTGCCTACACTGGGGTGTGCTGACATCATCATAGCTCACTGCAACCTCAAACTCCTGGACACAAACAATCCTTCAGCCTCAGCCTCCTGAGTTGCTGCTGGGACTACAGGTGCAGAACAACATGCCTGCTATTTTTTTTTTTTTTTTTACTTGTAGGTAGAGAAGGGGGTCTCTCACTTTTACTCAGTCTGGTTTCAAACTCCTGACTTCAAGAAATCCTTCTGCTTTGGATTGCCAGAGTGCTAGGATTACAGGTGGGAGCCACTGTGCCTGGTCTCAGTCTCATTTCTCCATGAACTTAATCTGTTCTCGCTGATCAGCCTTGAACTGTCTGTGGAGGTAGGGATGGAAAAGGTTGTAATCTTGAGATACCCCTTTCTTTCCCTTAGATTAAGCAACTTAAAAAAATAAAAGCAAAATTTGCTCTTTGAAATTTGAATTTCAGATAAACAGCAATTTATTTTAGCATATTACAAATATTGTGTATGACCTACTTACACTAAATTGTTTTGCTTTTCTGAAACTCACATTTAACTGATCATCTTGTATTTCATCTGGCAACTCTTATAGCCTCTGCATCCTCTAGGGTGTTGGAGCTGGGAAAAAGGAAAAGGAAAGGCATGAGTATCTTTTACGGAACTGAGCACATGATTATAAGCTATTCCCTCTTGATCCTTGTTTTTCAGGATTCCTCTCTGTTGCCCTGAATCACCAACATCATACAAATATTTGAGCCCAAGCCTGCTGTTGGCCAGGAAACACTGATACTTGATGCGGTGGAGAAAACTTCAGGATAACTTGGACCAGGATGACTGGGAGAGTCTTTCTACTCATTTGAAAACCTTCACAATATACTTTTCACAAATTAATGTTCATTTCATTTTTAATCACCTAGATGAAGAATTAAATCTTGATATTACTTTTAAACTACTGACAATTTTAATGTCCAGGTGTGGAGGCTTGTTGTAATTTAAAACAAAACCATCATCTGAGAGGCCTAGATTAGAATTCTTGTCTCTTCATTTTGCCAAATGATGGATAATACTGAAGTTAAGAGATCTCTCTCCAAATGTGGGAATAAAATATTCCTCATCACCTTGAATTCTAATGCTGCTTACTTTGCACTTTGAAATTAGTAAATTGTGATCACAAATTTATATAGATAGAGAGATATGCTGTATGTATGAAGTGCATATAAAATATCCTTATTTTTTGAGGCATTTTAACAAAGATAGTATCATGTCTCCTCTGACAATAAATGGCTCTTTCCTAACTGGACATATTAGTGTTCAGGTATTTAAAATAGAGATCACGGTTCAATTGCTAATACTTTATCATTTGGATCACAGATTCATGTAAAACGGATTCTTTATGACCTACCTGCCCGGTTAAGCTCAGATGTTTTTGGTGGTAGTTGAAGTCATGGGAAAAGTACAAAAGACAATGCTAGGATAAAAGAAGGGAGATGAGTTTCCATACAGGGATGCTTGCGGTGCATAATAATAAAGAAGTAACCTACAATACAGAGTTGTTGTAGCAACCAAATCAAGATTGAGTACATTAAAACACTGTGGAGACTGTAAAGTGCTATAGCTAAGCATAATTATTTTGTGTTTTAAAGTTCTGTTTCTCTCTATTCAAACATAAATATTGATCCAGTAATCTTTCCACGGCAGGAATTGGTATTTTTAAAATTTGCAAAGATTTAAGGAAAATTTCTAACATTTTCTTGGAAACCTTATGGTTCTAATTATGCCCATTGAATAGAATGTATATTTTAAAAAATAGAAAATCGTGCAATGCAGATTGTAGTATCTTTGAAAACTATTTTTATTGAGAAAAAATTAGGAAGGCAAATAAAGACATATTCCTGGGCAACCCTAAATAAATAAAGTAGAATAAGACGCAAGATAAAACTCTACTTAAACATTCGCTTACTTTTCTTTTCTGTGTTCTCTTCTTCCTGTTTGTTGTAATACTGACAATGACTTTTTTCCATAAATTTTACCCATACAATACATATAATGGCCCCAAATGTCAGTGGTTCCTGGTGATGTTATTATACAAACATTCACTTGATATTGTGAAGAAATTTCACAGAGTTAATACCATAAAAAGGGGGGAAACATCTCCATTTCTGGTCATGTTTATGCCTGTTTGTGGTTTATAACCCCCGGTTGCCAAATTTTGTGTTCAGTTAGATTTGGGATAAAAATGAAAAATTACACATAGTGTATTAATTTTTAGTTGAGTGACATGATTAATGTAAATTCAGATGTAGGTGCGAGTATAACAATTGAATATATGTGTGTGTGTATACATGTGCACATTTTTTAACATAGAAGTATAAAAGATTAGATTTCAATGTTATCATTTTATGATGTGATAGCCCAGTAGTAACAATCATTATAGTTTATAGAAAAAGTATTTTATTTGTTAGATTATTTAAATTGTGAAAAATAATCCCTTTGCTTAAAAAACTGGTGTCTCACACCTATAAATATGTTTTAAACCATAGAAAAGAAACACAGTTGATCTGACAGCTGAAGATCAAGGTACATGTCAAACTTAAAAACAGACCTAACATCTGATTTTTTACTCTAGCATGACACAGCCCATATTTCAGTTTATTTCTTTTCTAATTGATTTAGCAGGCCTAACATTGAATCACACATAATATAACCAGTTTGATGAGGTGTGACCTGTCCTATGGTCAGGGGGTACCTTAAAAAAAATTGCACATATGTCCCTAAGTCTGGGATTTTAAAGTTAAACAGTGTTACTTGCAGGTATATTAGAAAATAAAGTTCCAGATGCCATGACATTTTAAGATTTACTTTGCTGGAAAGGTGTTCGTTGGGATAAATAACAATATTAGAGACAGAATCAAAGAATTTTTACAATAAAAATGTGTAATATTCTATACTTCCTATTGTATAGGTTGTATGTTGAAAATATACAATGTAGTTCAGCGATGATTTTTGCATTTCACGAATGAAACAAAGATTACTTTAAAATGGATAGTTGAGCTCAAAAAAATTGTATTATTTCCTTGTTAGATCTAAAAGTCTGTAAGTAAACAGTAAAAAAAATCAATATCCTGAAAAATAAATCTGTGAAGCCCAGTGGAGTTTTTCTTCTTATGCTCTATTACTTAGATCTTTGTTTTGTCTTTTCCTTTTAAACAATGCTTTCCTTCAATATATCCTAACAGGAATAATAAGGCTTAAATCAAGCAAAATACCAAGTGATAAGATAAACCAGGGACAAATCCAGAAAGGTAGCTTATGGGTTTATAGTCATACCATCTTAGTTCATTTTACCTTGTAAATGTCATTATTTGTATGTTGCTGGCAAATTCCTTTTTAAAGTAATTGGAAGGGGGGAGCAAAAAATAATTTGATTTCTACTTATCCTGATTTTCCCTTCCATTACAAAAAAAATTTGAAAAAAAAAATGGCTAAAAGCTCCTACTTTTGATAGTCACTATACAAATAGCCACTATTTCTGCACCTTACATAGTTGCCAGGAATCAGAACCCAGGTGCACCTATTTGAATAAGTCTCTGGAGGTACTTGAAATGAATTACTCGTAATAAGTCATTATTTGCACTTAGCATCCTGGTCTTCCTGCCTCTCCTGACTGAATATGTTTTCTGCAACTGTTGATAATCAGTTCTTGTGGATAGAGATCATTATAAAGAAACACACTCTTCATAAAAATTGTGCCAATGTCTGTGCTTAGAAAATGGGTGTGATTTACTAAGATGACATATTTGTATTTGCCTTTTGATATGCCGCCTAGAACACTCAGTATTTATAATGTGAGAGCATGAAAACAGGTATAGCAGTAAAAGGGAGAGAGGGAATTTGGCAGAAATATTTACATGCTGATGTTAAAATATAAAATATTAAAATATCACCATCCTTACTTCTGCCTTTCTGACAATATATTCAATTTTTGTAATTACTTTAATGAACTAGTTCATTTTTTAAAAAAGTACCCAATTAAAAAGTTATATGCAACATTTATATGTTCTCATTTTCCTTCTAAATCTTTCTTAATAGAAAGATTGTTTTTCTATTAAGATCAAGGAAATATTTAATATAGAAATATTTTAAGTAGGATAAATTATAAAACTGCTCAAAGTAGCATAGTTTATAGTTTATAATATAATCCTATAAGCAGCATAGCCCTGTACTATTAATTTTCAATGAAGAATAATGTCATAAGTACCGTGACTAAATTAAACTATGAATGATGTTTTTCCAGTCATTAAAAATTATATAAAATATTTAGAAATTTTTGGTAAAATCTAGAAACAAATCAGGATTGTATTAATCCATCCATTTTCAGATGAGAAAATCGATGCTTAGATAAGATAAATCATTTGACAAATGTCCCATTAATACTTGGTACAGAATAAGCATAGAGAGCTATTCTTAATCCATTACACTCACTTTCTAAAAATCCTTCCAGAGTTTAAGACCAGCATTGTAATATGCATCAAATGTAAATTTAGTGTCAGAAAACATTTATGTAACCTCATATTGAAAATCTGTGTGATATTTCCCAGTCTCTCCACTGTAACATAAGTAAAATAGCTCATTATTTTAATAAAAGTTTTGATTCCTGGCACAATACTTTGTAAATACCAAGGTGATTTATTATTTGAATGAACATTGTGGGCTTGTTGTGTAATTTACTTCAGTAGTTAGGCACACAGTATACAATTTAATAGTGGATAGAAGGTAAGGTCTGTTCTTGCTTTTGAAATTTAGATCTGTTAAATGGAGAAAAAGAAGTCATTTGAATCTTGGGAATATACTTCACAATAGTGCAATATTTGGTATATTTAGAAATTGAACTTTTAAATCACCTATTAAATTTTTTTCTTTGATAAGATCATCTGTTTTTGGAACACATTGGTAGAGATGAAGTCTTCTTGATGTGGACATTCTCGGAAACTTACAGTTTATAACAAATTGGGAAGAATCCAAAAGAGAAAATAGCAGATGGACTCCTAAATACACTTCTCAATATAAAGAAAAAAATGAAGGCTATTAAGAGGTCAGGGGTGATATGGACAGGTTAGAGACTGAAAAGCATTGGAGCACATGTGAAAAAACTTCAGAAAAGAGTTAAATTTGAAGCAAACAATAGACATAATATACAGTCTGTTTTCCTGGAAGTTTTTCCAGAGTAAGAAATAACTTACACTGGGACTCAAAGGTCATCTTGAAGCAAGGAATGCTTATTTTCAGACAGAGTATGACACGGAGGCTAGTGAAAAATAAGATCAAGGGAGTCGACCTGTATGGGAAGAGAATTAAAGAGTTGGGTACTCTGTTTCTTATGCACATGCCTTCTAATTTTACACAGTCCACACTAAACATGGAATTGTGGCCAAGAGCATAATTCCAGAAGCTCAACAATTTAAAGTTTCTAATTGTAAAATGTTGATAATAATTATACTTGCTAAAGGTTTAGCAGTTGTTAAAATTTTGTGTACCAAAAAACCCTTGACTTTACATTCATAAACTCATTAAACATCAGCACAGCCCACTGGGGTAAGTTCTAATGCTCTTGTTATGAGGATTAAATGAACAAATAAATGTCAAGTGCTTAAGTGAACAAGCACTCCAAAAAGTTATCAATTAGGATCACCTTAATGAGATGCTTTTCACATTAAAATTAACATAAGTTTAATCAAGATTTAGATACGCAATTGTTGGTAATAACATCACCGATGTCAAGAGAGTAAACAAACAATTACAGCTGAAGTTATTTGTGCATGCAAGTCTTATTTTAATATCTGGAGATCAGAGTAAATCCTCCTATAAATGTTCTGATGCTTCAAATTTGTAGGTAACTACTTTTATTTGCTCATTGTCTTTTAGGAGATGCTTTTTTATTTTTACCATATGTACCTGTACTTTGAGAGTGGGTTTCTACTGAATGTATTTTTGATATCAGCCATGTGGTTCTGTTTAAAATGAATGTCATACTACAAAATCCATTGAGTGTAGTAAAATTGCAGATTCTGGTTGAATTCAGTTGATCTTTTAAAAATTGCTATCCCCTGCCTATAGTATTTTGAATGTTTTTCTCACTGTGCCAAGACTACCAAAATCTCATTCTTTTTAACAAAACGTTGCACAAATAGTAGAGCCCAAGGTTCTTCAACATGTTGGAGCAGGCACTGAGTCTAAGGAACTAAAAGTTAATGACTTTGGAAAAAGCTGAAACTCGCTTCCGAGTCTTCTTCCATGATCTGTGAGATAGAGCAATTAGAGTTAAATAAAATTGGTATACTGACTCTATTGTAACATGCATACTGGTATGTATATCAGTTGCAACTAAACGAAAGAGCAAAAGGATCAATGTTCCCTGATTATTCATCCTAGGTACTGAGGAAATAGAATTGTTTTTTAATTAGATTTTATGGGTTTTGATTTAAGTATAATTGGTACCTTAAAATCACCTGGTTTTCATGTATTATGTTTGCATACTGCAATTTAGTCCATTAAAAATTATTCATCAACAAAAGCAATGATGAAGTGATTTGTCAATTAGACACATGATTACTATTCTCTTGAAACCTATTACTGGGAGATCCTTAGGGATGTATTTTAAATGTAATTGTTTTTAAAATAAGAGAATGACACAAGTCCCCAACTATAAAATATCCTTGGAGATCACTGGAAATTATTTGGGCAATGTATTCAACTTAACATCCTGGTATTTTTCTGTTTTGATTCAGTTGAAACATTTTTGCTATAACTGTTTAAGGTAATAGGCTGAACTGAAAAGCATAGTGTAAAAGTGAGGAGTCAAGGTCTGGTACTTTTTCAGATAGTCAAGAAAGGAAAAAATCAGAATAGATTTCAAAAAAATATTTGTAAGACTAAAATAATGATCTCAATAAAAATGCAGTAGCAGCTATGATTCAATAAAAAAAAAAAAAAGAAAAAAAATGCAGTAGTAAAATACAGACTGTGCTCCTATAAACTGGTAGACTTCCTTGACTGAGCTCCAAGTAATGCCTTTTCTGTGCGAGCATTTGTTGTTTAGGAAGATGCAGAAAAATGAGACCCTCTAGAATCTGTGGAAGATAATTCAACTCTAACTCTGAGGGCATTTTATGTGATCGTATATTACTGATCCAAAAGACTTTTTATTTCATACTCAGGATGTCTTCTCCCTTTTTATTTTTAATTTATTTCTTATTCCAGAGAACCTATATTGACTCAAGTGTGTTTCTTCTCTCCCTTCTTTTGTTTTCAGTGTTCAAATTCTTTTGAGAGTGGCCTTTTATTCTTTACTTAGTCAACTTTATAAATCTGTTTCTTTTTGCGTCTGACTTAATCTTAAATGGATATCATGATTATTCTTATATCATCCTTTACCAACAGAAGAGATGACTGCCTTCTCCAATAACACAGAGGATGTTTTGCAGTAAAGCTATATTTGGAGTTTGCACACTGTATAAGAAAAATAAAGAGAAAGCATTTGTCATTATTGGAATTTGTACAGAGTAGAAATACTTTTATAGATCTGAACTACTAATTTTTCTCTAGGAATCCAAGAAAATGTGTGGCTTTACATTTCAAGACTTTAAAAAAATGATGTCAGATTCTCCATAGTTGAAGAGGCTTTAAGCCGAGTTCCAGGAACATAGGCATAGAAGAGCAAGGTCTTTATGTCCAAATCATTCCTCATGGGATTTATCAATACAACTTCATCAGTTCCTTTAGACTCTCTAAAATTCTGTTCTCTCTTCTGTAAAATAATGATTGTAGCATATACCCCATCGAGTTATTATGAACATTAGGTGGGATTATGTATGACTAGGAGAGAAAAACATCAATAGCAAAAGATATCTATTATAGAGGGGAGAAATTACAATGAGAGGTGTTTTCATTATGGCATATAGTCTGTCATATTTGATCTTGCCATGCAAAAGCTGACAGGTAAAGTATTTGATCCAGAGATGTATAAACATTATTAGGAGGAAAGTCCCATAAACTAGCCATTCCTGACAAGGGGGAATAGTAGAGGGGAATATGCTGTTCAAAGAGGTAGACGAGGTTTACAAAGAATGATGGGCCCTGGTTTGGTTCTCCCTCATTTGAAAGACAATGGAAGTGGGGGCACCTGTGGCTCAGCGGGTAGGGTACAGGCCCCATATTCCAAGGGTGGCAGGTTCAAACCCAGCCCTGGTCAAACTGCAACAACAACAAAAAGACAGCCGGGCATTGTGGCAGGTGCCTGAAGTCCTAAGTACTCAGGAGGCTGAGGCAAGAGAATTGCCTAAGCCCAGGAGTTGGAGGTTGCTGTGAGCTATGATGCCACAGCACTCTACCCAGGGTGACAAAGTGAAACCTTGTCTCAAAAAAAAAAAAAAAAAAAAAAAGAAAGAAAGACAATGAGAGCATCAATTTAAACAAGGACACTAGAATATCTTATACTGTGACATTGTTCAAGGCAAAGGGGATGGAATAATAGAAAAAAAGAGATAAAATGCCCTGATTTCTTAGAGTTAATTATACGGATGGGTAAGACAGACTTACCTACCTATATAAGATAAAATAAATAGATGAATTAGATAAATAGATAATTTATCATGTATAAAGATGGTACGTGCTTTGTAGAAAAATTAAGCAGAAAACAATGGGGAAGGCAATGAGGAATGAAGAGCTATTTTATCCAAGGTGATCAGTAAAGGCCTCATGATGTGAAAGATAGAGGGAGCCTACAGATTTCTGGGGCTAAAATATTCCAGACATAGCAAAGAACAAGGGCAAATGCCTTAAGGTAGGAAGGAAGAAGCCATTTTCCAAGAACAGCATGAAAAGCAACATTTGGAGTAAACTGAGTTTACTGGGGGAGGAGAAAGGGCTGTCAGATAACTGAGGGGCCTTCTAGGCCTTTGTAAGGACTTCTGGCTTCCCTTAGTTGTGTGGGTGAGACCGAGGACAGGCCCATAGGACTACATTAGAGCGACGATCCTTCAGACTTGCGTGTTGTAAATTCTCAGTGATAGGGGAAGAAGATAGAGGAAGATGATTTGCTTAAAATCTTGAAATGTGAAATTGTAGGGTAAATGATAAGAGTAGTAATATACCCTGATTGAAATTTTTATTGTATACTAAGACCTGGATAGATTTAACATTACATAATCTCCTTTAATCTTCACAATATAAGAGATAGTCCTACATTATCCCCATTTTATTGATAGGAAAATGAGTTTACAGAGTTTAAGTAACTTGTCTAACGTCATAGGACCAGTGAGTCACACTGACAAGATCTAATTCTAGAGTCCAGACTCCAGTATGTCTTCCCCCGAGGATAGGAGATAAGATTTTAATATTTTATATATGGGTGTGCATTAAATATTTTTCTTTAAATTCTAATCTTAATTATGCAGTTTAGTTGTAGTTTTTAATAAAGTATAATGCTCTTTGTATTAATGATAATGAGTGAGTGAAAATGCTTTCACATATTTTTATGCCATTATTTTTTGTTTGTTTGTTTTTAATTTTTTTGTAGAGACAGAGTCTCACTTTATTGCCCTTGGTAGAGTGCCATGGTATCACACAGCTCACAGCAACCTCCAACTCCTGGGCTTAGGCGATTCTCTTGCCTCAGCCTCCCAAGTAGCTGGGACGATAGGCACCTGCCATTACGCCCGGCTATTTTTGTTGTTGTTTCAGTTTGGCCAGGTTTGAACCCACCACCCTCAGTATATGGGGCTGGTGCCCCACTCACTGAGCCACACGCACTGCTCTCTTTATATGCTATTCCTTATAGCAGAGACTGAAGGACAACAAACAATTTTCTATAAATCTTATCAAATACTACTTAAATTAACAAATAAATGCTCAGAAATGAATAGTTAAAACATTGCCTCATAATTGTATGCATTGAATGTTTCAGCAATCTATAGTTGCTCCTTTTTATGTTTCGACTCATGGTTTGGCATCTTGATTAATTCTCTGCACAAAAATAACTGACATTAAAATGGAGTGAAGTGAACAGATATTTACTTTAAATCTAAATACACTCCCCTTTATCTTTTAAATATCTTCTGCTCATGTTTTCTGACATAGTTAAAGTTCAAAGTACAGCGATTATTTTCAAAACTGTTAGCATTTTTTGAGAGCTGTAAGGAATCATTTTGAAGTTTTAATGGAAATATGAACACAACAGCCAATCAGAGCTTTAAGCAAGTGGAAGGCATGTCTTACTTTACATTTTACATAAAAAGGCTCATCTTATCTTACTCAGTGATAGACTCAATAGTACCCTCAAAAAATGTCCACATCCTAGTCCCTGACACCTGTGTGTATGTTACTTTTTATTGCAAAAAAGACTTTGCAAATGTCTTTAAAATTAAGACATTAAAATTAAGACTCTTAGGTGGGAAGATTGTCTTAGATTATCTGGGCGGGCCCAATGCCATCACGAAGGCCCTTGTACGAGGGAGGGAGGAGATCACACATGGGACTAGAGGATCCATGCTTCTGTTTCCTCTTCTCATGACAATAGTTAAAGCTATTTTTCCTAGGTGGTAGTGTTAGGACCTGGTGCTGAGTGATTTACGTTCATATGTCATGTATTTCTCAGAGCCTTGTGAGGGTATGTTAACTCCATGTTATAGATTAAAAAAAAATCCCAGGACTAGGTATGGTGACTCATGCCTGTCACCCTAGCATTCTGGGAGGCTGAAGTGTGAGGACTGCTTAAGTTCAAGAGTTTAAGACCAGTGTGAGCAAGAGAAATACTCTATCTACAAAAAATAGAAAAATAGAAAAGTTAGCAGGGCATAGTTGGACCCACTTGTAGTCCTTGGGAGGCTGAGGCAGGAGAACCACTCGAGCCTAGGAGTTTGAGGTTACAGTGAGCTACAGTGACACCACTGACACCACCATTGCATTTTAGCCAGGCAGAGAGCATAATATTCTGTCTCAAAAGCAAAAACAAAAGCAATAATAACAAAAACCAAACCAGAGTAATGAGCATGTTAGATTAACTGAGGTATTAGGGTAGTGTGTTTATGGAAGCGTGGCTCCTGAGAGAAATGAAAGGTCAAAGTCTCACAAGAGAGATATGGTCAGTGAGTGGTCTAGTTCAGCAGAAGAGAAAATTACAGAGAAAATGGGACAGAAACTTATTCACATGGACTAGGCTGGCATTTTGTGGTTTTGGAACAGTAGTAACAGATTGAGCATGTGGGTGAGGAGTTATCATAGACCTCAATCATAGGGGAAATGGCAAGGAAGCTTTTTAATGTTAACTCCTCATTAGTGAGGCTGATAATTCTCTATCTGTTGGTGGAGGGTGCAAGAGAAATGAACCGTCAGATGATATTGAATCCAGAAATAGGGAGAAGAGTGCTAATGAGTCAAGAAGATGCCAGTGTACTACAAATAGAATGACAGGTTGCTAGTTTTTAATCAAAGACCACCAAATAAATAGGAAGTATATTGAATTATTGTTTAATTATTTTCAAAACACATAGAATAAAAGGCTATTCTATCAGAGGAAGCAAGGTGTGCTTCGAATGTTTCATATCCCCCCCAGCAAAAAATTAAAAAACACAAAAACTTTCTAAATATTGCACCAATTGACTTCAATTAAAAAATATTCCATTGAGACTAGGGATTATATAAGCCATTCACACCTTGCATGAACTTGTTTAATAACATTGATTTTTAAAATTGTTACAAATAAAAGGAAAGACATTTCCACTGAAGAAAAGATTATTTTGTGTTATGCAGTACTTTTGTGAAAAGTATATTCAGTTGGGGAATTCCAATAGATCAAAAATGCAAGAAAAATATTCAGTTGAAAAAGAGAGAAAAGTATGACCCAACCATGCCAACATAATATTTTCCTAGTTTTCCAAAGGGTGTCACTAAAATTTTTCTGTTTGGAAGACTTTGCATGCCACAAGTTGCCAACACCTTATCTTTTAAAATAGCAAAAACATTTTGGTTCAGTCCTTAAATTGGTTGTCCTTAAATTCTTTCTCTCTTGATACATTGCAAAATGGACTTGACCAAGACATATAGTCTTAGACTACCTAAAGTCAACCTGAAGGGAAAAATTCTAAAATCAGCAAAAGTGTCTAATCATCTTTGAAGGAAATTCCATGAGACTAAGAAGAGACTTGCCAGCTGAAACCTTATAAGCCAGAAGAAATTGGAATTCTATTTTAAAAATTCTTAAAAAAAGATAAATTTTTAGGCTGTTAAACTTTCATAAGTGAGGGGGAAATAGCGTTCCTTAGACACTTCAACACTAAGACAATTTGTTACCACTAGATTGGCCCTACAAAAAATATTTAAGAGAGTCCCAGAAAAGGAAATGAAAAATTGATACAATCATAAAAAAACAGATGAAAGTATAAAACTCATAGGTTGTCTACAATTGAGATTATAAAGCAATCAGGTAAAAATTTACATTATGACAGAAACAAAAGTTCATATATCAATATTGGGTTTGAATGTAAATGAATTAGATGCCTTGCTTAAAAGGTACGGATTGACAGAATGGATAAAATCAATACTGTTTACAAGAAACTCACCTAACTGGTAAGGACAGTCATAGATTTACGATAAGGGGTGGAACTGTTCTTCCATGAAAGCATTAGCCAAAAGCAAGCAGGAGTAGCTATATTTACATTAGATAAAATGGACTTTAAGCTAACAACAGAAAAAAAAAAAAAGAGGTCATTATGTAATGAGAAAGAGACTGATTCAATAGAAAGGAATAACAAGCCTAAATATAAATTCATCCAACAAAAGAGCACCCAGCTTAATAAAAAAATGCTACTAGACCTAATAAAAAAGATAGACAACAATACAATAGCAATGGAGGACTTTTACACGTGTCACTGACAGCACTAGACAGATCAAGACTGAAAATTAACATAAACACTGGACTTAAACTGGGCTACAGACTAAACAGACCAAAGAGACACTTAAAAAACTTTTTAACCAACTATTGCAAAATACACATTCTTAGAAGAGCATGAAACATTTTCCAAGGGAGACAACATGCTAAACAACAAAACAAGTCTCAATAAGTATCTTCTCGGATCACGGTAGAATAACACCAGAAATCAACTCCAGGAGGAACCCTCAAAAGTATACAAATATATGAAAATTAAACAACTTGGTCCTGAAAAATCTTTCGGTCAATTAGAACATTATGACATATATTACAAAAATTTTTAAGTGAATGGAAATAGAGAAACAATATACCCCAAACCTCTGGATACAATAAAAGTATTGCTGAGAGGAAAATTTAGAGCATTAAGTGCCTACATCAAAAAGAAAGAACACAGGCTCGGTGCCTGTGGCTCAACGGGCTAAGGCGCCAGCCACATACACCTAAGCTGGCACATTTGAATCCAGCCCGGTCCCCCCAAACAATGACAGCTGCAACCAAAAAATGGCCGGGCATTGTGGCGGACACCTGTAGTCCCAGCTACTTGGGAAGTGGAGGCAAGACACTTTCTTGAGCCCAGGAATTAGAGGTTGCTGTGAGCTGTCATGCCACAGCACTCTATCCAGGGTGACAGCTTGAGGATCTGTCTCAAAAAAATAAAAAAGAAAGAACACAAATTAATAATGTAACATTGCACCTCAAGGAACTAGAAAAACAAGAATAAACCAAACACAAAGCTAGCAGAAAATTAGAAATAGTAAAGATCAGGGTAGAACAAAAGGAAATTGAGACACCCTCCCCCCCAAATAAATATAAAGATCAGGAAAAAGAAAAGTTGGTTCTTTGAAAAGACAAACAAAATTGATAGGCCACTAGCTAGGTTAAAGAAAAGAGACAAGATTCAAATAAGCACAATAAAAAATTACAAAAGAAAACATTACAACTGATAACACAGACATATAAAAGATCACTGGAGATTATTTTGAACATCCCTATGCTCACAAATAAGAAAACCTACAGAAAATGCATAAATTCCTGGAAACATATAATCTCCTAAGATTAAACTAGGAAGAAAGAAGAATTTTGAACAGACTGAAAACAAGAAGTGATATTTTGAATCATTTTGGGGGGAAATATTTCCAAAGAAGAAATATTTAAAGAAGAATTTTGAACAGACTAAAAACAGGAAGTAATATTTTGAATCATTTTGGGGGAAATATTTCCAAAACTATGCATCTGAAAAGGACTAATAACTAGATCTGTAAGGAACTTAACCAAACAAGAATAAAAAACAAAACAAAAAGCAAATAGAACCATTCAAAAGTGGGGAAACATTGGACAGACATTTTTCAAATGAATGGCCAACAATCAAATGAAAAACTGCTCAACATCAAGTTGAGAAATCACCAGAGAAAGGCAAATTAACACCACAATGAGATACTATCTTACATTGGGCAGAATGGCTATTATTAAAAAGTCAAAAATTACAGAGGTTGTGAGGATGCAAAGAAAAGGGAGTGCTTACACACTGTTGATAATAATGTAAATTAGTACAACCTGTATGGGAAATAGTATAGAGGTTCTCAGAGAACTAAAATAGAACTACCATTTGATTACTCAGTTCCATTATTAGATATCTACCCAAAAGAAAGTAATTATTATGTCAAAAATATGCCTGCATTTGTGGGTTTACTATAGCACTACTCACAATAGCAAAGATAGGGAATCAATTTAAGTGTCTGTCAACAGATGACTGGAGAAAGAAAATGTGTTATATATACATAATGGAATATTATTTAGTCACAAAAAATGAAATCATGTCTTCCTCAGCAACACGTATAGAAATGGAGGTCATTATGTTAAGTGAAATGACTCAAACATACCAATACTACAGGTCTCACTTATCAGTGGGAATTAAGTCACTTGTACACATGGACATAAAGAATGGAATCATAGAAATTGAAGACTCTGAAAGGTGGGAGGTTGGTAGGGCGGAGAAGGATAAGAAATTACCTAATACTTCTAATGTACACTGTTTAGGTGATGGTTGCACAGAAAGCTGAGACTTCACTGCAATATAATATATATGTGAGATAAAACAGTGCTTGTAACCCCTAAATTTATAAAAAAGTAAAAATGAATACATTCTTCATCTCTTGTATTTAAAAATTGTCATATGTTACATTAATTTTTTTTAATGGCACTCTATCTTATTCCATTCTGACTGCTATAACCAAATTCATAGACTCAGTAGCTTATAAACAGCAGGAATTTATTTCTTATAGTTCTGGAGGCTGGGACATCCAGCTGCAGGCTGATTGGTGTCTGGTTAGAGCCCATTTCCAAGTTCATAGACGGCATCTTCTTGTTGATTCCTCATGTGATAGAAGAGGCAAGGCAGCTCTCTGGGATCTCTTTAATGGGCACTAATCCCATTCATCAGGGCCCTGCCCTCTGTTCTAATCACCTCCCAAAGGCCACCTGCCATTACCATCACATTGGGCATTAAGTTTTCAAAATAAAAATTTTAGGTGAGCACAGACATTTAGACCATAGCACACTTTCAATTAAAATGACCATAAACATCCAGCGATTTTTAAAAAAATGGCTCCCTCCCTTCTTTTTCTTTTAAAATGCAAACCAATAGTGACTCAGCTTGCTAGGAAAAGATATAAGACACTAATATGACTTATTTATTTGTCATTTTGAATACCAAGATTTCAGACCTATAACTGGCCCAATTTACTACCATTGTTATTGAGAAATTTAAGCCACAAAAATGTGGCTAAGTAACTAGTTACAGTAAAGGCATTAAATATTGTGCTTGGATTTTTAACTAAAAGGACTGCATTCTGACTGGAGATTAGTAGAAGGAAAAAGGCCTCTTTGCCAAATTAGAAACCCACTGCTAATTTAGAGGTTTGTAAAATTTAAGTTACTGTCCATCATGCTGTGTTTGAGCCTGTAATATTGCCACATATGTCCGTGAAAACTTTAACCCTGTTTTGAGTGAGCTTTATGCATCAGCACCTCCTCTTTCTCAGCTTTCTTATGAAAGACTGTCAAATCTTTTTTCCTTTAATTTCTTTTTCAAAAAAGTGTTTGTTCCATATTCATTGACACTTTCCCAGCATGGGAAGCATTTTGTTGGTTAGTTCCCGCCTGGCTTTCTTTTTTGGTTCTTTCACAAGCTGTGGTGCTTTTGATCATTGTGGGGTTGGGTAGGACAGACTGCTAAGTTTCTGTTTGCTCATTTACTTGTCAGATTGATCAATTAGAAGTTTTAGTAGAAGGCAGAACAAAGGTAACAGGCTGACATAGTTTGTTATTTGAGTGGCTACTTTAGAAGTTCTCTTCATTAATCACATTCAGCCGTCTCCACCTTTTCAACTTAACCTCACGCCACCTTCTACCCATGGTGACCCCTAAGCCCCCAACAGATATACACAATCAATTTGACTTTTTCCAGGATTCTAAGTATACCTGAATTTTTGAGGTTTGTACTATTGTTTGTCAGTTAGCCAAAATCTTAACAGCCTTTTTTTCATTGCCCTCTCATTGTATTATACTATATATTAGATTTTCATTACAATTTTAGAAACTGATAGATACAAACACACAAACACATACAAAATAAATAAAAGTTGTATTGTGCTATTTTTTGTTGGGGATAATTCCATTACAATAGTTTCAATAAAGCATTGTGACTGTAAGGCATTAGTCAGGACTTGTAAATAATTTATTATAGCATATTTTATCTTTCAATATTATTCCTTGCAGAGACTTTGTTTCATTTGTCTTTGCTTTATTTTTAAAATTTTTTCTTTTACAGTTATGCTTTTAACATTGTAGTAAAGAAGGGAAAAGAACTTGTTAATTTAAGAACAGAGAAGAAAATTTCTCTTAGGTGGAATCAATGTATTTTTTTCTTTTTTTAAAAAAATTTCAAAGTATTATGGGGATACAAAGATTTTTGGTTACATAGATCACTTTCATAATGCTTGAGTTATGGTTATAAGTGTGCCCATCACCATGACAGTGTTCATTATCCCTGTCATGTAGGTTTTGTCCTCTTCCCCCCACATTTGATTTCCATTAAGTTTACTTACCTTTAAGCCTATCAGCACTAATCACTTAGTTCCAGTTTAATAGGGAGCTTATGTTGTATTTGTTTTTCCACTTTTTGGTTATTTCACTTATGGTAATAGTCTCCAGTTTCATCTAAATTGTTGCAAAAGGCATTAAGTCATATTTATTCATGGCTGAGTAGTACTCTATGGTATTCACACAGCACATTTTTTTAATCCACTGATGAATTGATGGACACTGGGTTGATTCCACATCTTTGCAATTGTGAATTGTGCTGCAATAAACATTCTAGTGCAGGTATCTTTTTGATAAAATTATGTCTTTTTCCTTTGGGAAAATACCCAGGAGAGGGATTGCTGAATCCCCTGGTAGGTTTACTTTTAGTTCTTTGAGGTATATTTATGCTGTTTTCCATAGGGGTTGTACTAATTTACAGTCCCACCAACAGTGTATGATCATTTCTTTCTGTCTGCCTCAGTGCCAGTATCTATTATTTGTGGATTTTTAATAAAAGCCATTCTGACAGCCATTCTGATATCTCATTGTGGTTTTAATTTGAATTTCCCTTATGATTAGTGAGTGCTATTGATTTTTTTCATATATTTGTTAGCCATTTGTCTGTTTTCTTTTGAAAAAATGTCTATTCGTCTTCTTTGCCCTTTTTTAAAAAATAATTTTATTAAATCATAATTGTGTACATTGGTGCAATCATATGACAGAATGTGCTTCATATACAATCAGAAATATTTTGATCATACTGTTAGAGATAGCCTTCATAGCATTTTCTTGATCACTATATAAAGACATTGATACTCTACATTTAATAAGTTTCACCAGTACCCTGCTAAGATGCACTGTAGGTGTGATCCCAC
>CAUYON010012774.1:0-21455 GCA_963573935.1 Arctocebus calabarensis
TCACCCTGGATAGAGTGCCGTGGCATTGCAGCTCACAGCAACCTCCAATTCCTGGGCTCAAACGAGTCTCCTGCCTCCGCCTCCCAAGTAGCTGGGACTACAGGCGCCCGCTACAACGCCCGGCCATTTTTTGGTTGCAGCCGTCATTGTTGTTTGGCGGGCCCGGGGGCTGGATTCGAACCCACCAGCTCAGGTGTACGTGGCTGGCGCCTTAGCTCGTTGAGCCACAGGCGCCGAGCCTCTCCTCCTGTCTTAATTCACATTCCTCTCTCTTTCTCTTACACCGCTTTTATATCAGCCCCTCCCTTACTCTTGCACTTTTCATCTCCCTCATTTCCTACACATTTCTCTTTAAGACAGAGCATCAGGCCAGGCGAGTGGCTCATGCCTGGAATCTCAGTGCTCTGGGAGGCAGAGGCAGAAGGATCACTTGAGGCCAAGGGTTCTGACCACCCTAAGCAAGAGTGAGCCCCCATCTCTACAAAATAGAAAAAAATTAGCTGGGGGTGATAACGGGCACCTGTATTCCCAGTTACTAGGGAGGCTGAAGCAGAAGGATGGCTTGAGCGCAGGAGTTAAAGGCTGCGGTGTTATGACACCACTGCGTTCTAGCCTGGGCAACAGCGTGAGACCCTGCCCTCCCCCTCAAAAAGTAAGATTAGAGTGTCGTGTCTAGCAGGTTTTCAGTAGATCATTTAGTCTTAGCTCTATATTTTCCTCATTTGAAAAATGGGGAGATGGACTTCTCCAGCACTGCCCTTTGTTTTCCTGTTTTCTAGGTCATTCCTCCTCTCCTACACATAATCCCTAACCTGGTCCTTCTTAATTGCCCACATCCCTTCCACTAGCGCTCCCTGCTCTTTCACAAACTTCAACGATCCTCCCATTTCAATCACTTAAGTTCGCACCTCTTTTCCCGCCTTTTTCACCCCCCAAAGTTCCAACGCTCCAGGACTTCATTGTCTTCCTCCCCCCATCCTCCAACCAACCCACAAGACAGCCTTGTTACCATGACGACCGAGCTACTCAAAGCTGAAGTCAAGGACCTGGTTGCCATGGCTTCCGCTTCTCCGCCTCCAGCCCCGCCCGCGCGCCGCGCAGCATTGCCGCCTGCGCAGTGCGTAGCGTGGTGGGGCTACCAGTCTGGGCGGGACGGGGCGGGGCTTCAGCTGAGAGGGCAGGCAGGGGGAGAAAGGGTAAGAAAGGGAGTGGAGCTGGCGCCTACGGAGGCCGAAGTGGGACGCGCCGAGCCGGAGGAAGCAGGATGGTAGGCTGTGCTAAGAGTGAGGGGAGGGGGAAGCGAGGGGCGTGGGCTGCACCTGCTGGGGTCCTTGGGGGCCGCCCTTGGTCTATGCAGCTCCTTCTTCCCTCTGGTGGTCTGAGGCCTCACTTACCTGGGCGGGTGGGCGAGGCGGCCTCGGAAGGAAGAGCTGGAAATGGCATTCTGGAGAGGGGCGGGGTGGGGCCGCATTTGTGGGACAAGGTTTGACTAGGGGATGGCGGGACCGTCCTGATCCCAGAGGAGCGCTCGGGTGTCGGTCCGAGGGAGCCCGATCACTGCCGCAGGAGTGATTGAAGGAGAGGGGCTCGGGAGTCTGCTGGCAGATGGACGGAACCGGGGGCGCGGGTCACTGAGACCCTCTTCCCATGCTGCCCAGACGGAAGCGCAGGGCCCCTGCAGGGAGCAAGGTATAGGAGGGGATAGTTTCCGGGTCCAAGGAGTGATCGTCCTGCTTGAGTTCGTGGCCATGCTTGCCGGGAGGCTGGGCCGAGGTGGGAACGAAGAGAGTGGGCTCGACGTCTTGTTCTCAAGGATCCAAGGTTTGGGATCCTGGGCTCCGGTGTTCTTCCTTCTCCACCCGCCCCCCTCGGGTCTCACTCCCTTTCCGGAACCCAGGCCTTCTATCTTCCTGCGTGCTCCCCACCCCCCATATCTTAGCTGCCCGGAGCTCCCTTGCGTCCCTCTGTTCTCCTCCTTCCCCACCACCAAAAAAAAAAACAATTCTCCTTAATTCTAATTTTTTTAGCCTAGCTAAGCTAGTACTGTTCCATACACCTGGGGATTCCAGCCAGGTTATGTCCATGGAGAGGAGAGCTGCTGGGAGAACAGAAACTCCCAGAACTTCTGGAACTGGGAAGCTGGGGTACAGGGAGAAATGAGGATTCAGCACTCCATCCCACCTCATCTACTTTGCTGTGTCCTACAAACATTCCTTAAAAGAACCCCCTGGGTGGTGGACCTTGAGAGACTGAAATTTCTGAGAGGTCGGTCACTTGGTGTCTGAAGGTAGAGTGGGCTCTTAGGAAGAGGTGATCTAAAAGGATGAAGAGTTAAGAGAAGACTGTCAGGGGCCAAATGGCTGGATGGCTGAACACAGGAGGGTGGAATTTGGGCATCCTAGTACAGTGTGTAGCATTAGACATACATAATGCAGAGAAGACTATCCCTAGGCGTAGGCCTGGCACTGGAGGGCAGTTTATTTGAGGCATAATAAAGGACTTATGCCTAAGATGGGGTGGAGAATTGAGGTAGCTTCTTGAGGAACAAAATACCCAATTTCAGCATGGTGGTGGATAGAGGGAGCATGGAGGAGTATAGGCATCTCTTTGGCACCATCTGTGGACTTCTTGTCACTGTACTAGGAGGCATCATACTTACTTTTGGAAACAGGTCAAGAAATAGTAACCAGGCTTGGCGCCTGTAGCTCAAGTGGCTAAGGTGCCAGCCACATACACCTGAGCTGGCAGGTTCAAATCCAGCCTGGGCCTGCCAAACAACAATGATGGCTGCAACGAAAAATAGCCGGGTGTTGTGGTAGGCTCTTGTAGTCCCAGCTACTTGGGGGGCAGAGGCAGGAGAATCACTTGAGCCCAGAAGTTGGAGGTTGCTGTGAGCTGTGATACCACTGCACTCTACCCAGGATAACAGCTTTAGGCTCTGTCTCAAAAAAAAAAAAAAAGAAAAGAAAGAAAGAAAGAAATAACAACCATAATAATACCACTTAATTCCTAACATGTTATGTTGCCTGCCATGTGCCAGGCCTTATGATGTATACATCATTTAACCTCTTTTAACAACTCTGCAAGGTAGGTACTTTTATCATCGACATCTTACAGATAGGGAAACTGAACCCCAGAGGCATAAAGTAATTTGCCCAAGGGTATATGGAATTAATAGAGCCAGGATTTGAACCCAAATGGCAGACTCAGAAGCTCTGACCTGCCCAAAGGGAAAGGTGCCTGCTGATGGGAACACCCAGGGTGGAGAGCAAAGGGCTGGATTTTTGAAGAAAGTAGGAACAGGAACTGTGAGTAGAGACAAGTTAGATGGGATGAATTTGGAGCTGTGTGTTTATGCAGGAAAGAGGCTCAGAGAACCAAATGTCTGACCCTCACTTCTGCCCTCATCCCCCTAGATGCGATTCATGCTGCTATTCAGCCGGCAGGGAAAACTGCGGCTGCAAAAATGGTACCTGGCTACTTCAGACAAGGAGCGAAAGAAGATGGTTCGGGAGCTTATGCAGGTTGTTCTGGCTCGCAAGCCCAAGATGTGCAGCTTCCTGGAGTGGAGGGACCTCAAAGTTGTCTATAAGAGGTGATTTCCCACCTACTCTTAGACCTGTCAATATCCTGCTGGATTAGAATTTGGCAATGGGTTAAAATGGCTAAACATTTTGGATAAACAGCAGTCCCTTAGTTCAGGGAGACCTGAGAGCTAAGAAAGTCTGGAATACAGTGGAAGGAAGCTACCTTTCCTTTCCAAACTCCCCTTGAAGAAATTTTTGTTCCCCACTTGGTTTTGCTGAAGCCTTACACATGCCTCAGGTACGTACTTCTGCCCATATCTTGTCTACTGCACATGTCCCTTGAAGTATCATTCACCAGTCAGAAGTCCTGCCTCATTTTTCCCAACACATACACACACACACACACCCTTTCCAGTTCCTTACCCACTGAACAGGTGAATTAGTTGACTCAGGTTTTGCTGAGTCAAACTGAGCAGGTCAGAGGGCAGGAAGGAAAGAACATGCGTCTTATGCCTGTTTGTAAGAGAGTGCTAAGAGGCTACACAACATACTCCAGAGCCAGCCCGTCCATGTCTAGTCAAGTCAGTGACCCCAGGGCTGGTTGTAGGTTTGAGGCTGGAATGCCTGGGTCCTTAAGCAAGGACCTAGCTATGCCACATGTGCCCCTCTCCTCAGATATGCCAGCCTGTACTTCTGCTGCGCCATCGAGGGCCAGGACAATGAGCTCATCACACTGGAGTTGATCCACCGATATGTGGAGCTCCTGGACAAATACTTTGGCAGCGTAAGTCTCCCCACCTGCCCTAGTTTCCATAGCCAGCAATCCCCTCTTGGAACTAAACTTTAAGGCCCTTCCAGCCTCTGCCCTGGAAATCTCAGGGGAGGTGAAGTTAGAGCAGTGAGAACTGTAATTAATCTCCCTTTTTAATCTTTAAGCCTATTAGCCTTGTCCCTTAATCATCCCTTAGCAGGTGGGAGGGAGAGAGGGGGGCAGAATGTGGTACTTAATCTCCACATAGAGCCTAGCTCGGACTTCTCCCTCAGAGACCAAGTTCAGATTTTATCAATGGTTCCTGACCTTGCCATTGTTATCTTCTGGAGAGTTTTAAAAATAGTGATGCCTAGGTCCCAGCCCCAGAGATTCTGAATGAAATTATCTGGGGTATAACCTGGGCATTGGCAGACCACTCAGATCTTAGATAAGGAATAGTAATAACTCCGTAATTTATACTCCATTTAATTTAAAAGTACTTTCAAGTTGTCCATTTCTCATTCCATCCTATAGGTATTGTTATCTCCATTTTCAGATAAGAAAACAGACTCAGAGACATTCAATGACATGTATAGCTAGCAGGCTAGTGGTACAGCCTGCTTGGAACTCAAGTCTTCCATCTCATGGTCCAGAATATCCTCCCTCCCTGCACCACAGTGCTCGGAAGAAAGACTAGCCAAGTTTCTGATGGGAACCACAAATTTGTGGGGGAAGGCAAGGAGAACCACAGAGAAGGGTAGGTTAGGCAACTAATATTTCATGATCAGGGAGAAAGGCAAGAGAGAGAAGCAAAAGCCAAACCAAGTACTAAGTCCTGGAGTTTGTGAGGACATGAGGCCTGGGGTGAGAACCCAAGGTGGGAAGAGTGGTCCTGGGAAAAATGGTCGCTAGGAATGCACCCTGAAGCTCATCTTAGCCTCTCCCCCTTGTCCCAGGTATGTGAACTGGACATCATCTTCAACTTTGAGAAGGCTTACTTCATCTTGGATGAGTTTTTGATGGGGGGCGATGTCCAGGACACCTCCAAGAAGAGTGTGCTGAAGGCCATTGAGCAGGCAGACCTGCTGCAGGAGGTATGGGCCAGAGACAGTGAGGAGGAGGAAGAGTACCCTGGCAGAGGGTGCCCTGCCTCTCCTGGACACCCTGTCTGCCACCAAGGGGGCCCCCCTCCGTGTGGCCTATGGCCCCCACGGCGCCCACAACTTGCCCTCAAGCCCTGACCCCGTGATGTAGGAGAAGGGTGGCAGACAGCCCATCAGTACTCCCCTTGTTCCAAGCTCTGTCCTCCTCTCAAGACCTGTGATGCCTGTGATGTCTTGTCCCAACCAAATTTCTTTCATCCCATGCTTCTCTTGGCATTAAGGGTTGCTTAGAGAATTAGAGAAGGGGCACATGATATATCATTCTTCCCTGATTTCTACCTCTCCTTTTTTGCACACACATACTTAAAAACTGCTGCTGCTCAGGAGCAAAAGACTATAGGGATTTAGGGACTGGGATTGAGGTTGCCTGGATGGTGGTTGCCCCTGCTATCCAGCACTCCCACCCTCACCCCATTACTACCTGCCCCCTCTCTGCTGTGCCACTGCTGAGCCTTGGTGCAGGGAGATGAGTCACCAGAATCTGCAGTGACAAGGAAGCGGCCTGAGCTGGCTCTGAGGAGGGGGAGAGATAGGGCAGTAGAAGGGGCTCCTCTCTGCAGTGGGAGAGGCAGAGCTAAGCTGGCCACCTCACTGGTCCAGCTTCCCCTTCACACATACACACACATGCATACACCTGTGCCCTGGCACACACACATACCCATGTTATTAGTGCTCTGCTCAGGCCCTAATGACTCATCTTTCTGCAGTCTGGTTCACCTTCAGGGACCTGGTGCCAGCCTCCTACTGCCTCCCCCTACCCTGAAAAGCGGGACCCAGCCATCTGTACTCCCAGTCCCCTAGTGGCAGGTTCCCTTCTCCCAGCTCCAGCTCTACTCCCTCTGTCCCCAGGTACTGGGTAGAGTGTCTGCTCCACTAGCGCAGGGCTTTGGGTTCTCTGGGTGGTGATGGGCACAACTTAGACCCCATTTGCCATCATTGACTGGTTCTGGATATCCTCCTGGGGGCTGGCGAGCTGCTATGAAAGGCTTGCAGCACTTCAGCCTTGGGCTCACATTGGCTTCTCTCCCCCTCCCCATGTCTCTCTGTGCTTCTCTCCACTCTTCCTCGTGATCACTGTCGTCTTGCCCACCTTGTCTGCCTCTCCTGGTGTCTGTGCGTCACCCTCTGTCTCTGCTTCAGGAGGATGAGTCGCCACGCAGTGTGCTGGAGGAGATGGGTTTGGCATAGCCCGCACCGCCCAGCTGGGCATGGAGATGGGGAGCTGGTGGGTAGCAGGGCATGAGTGGCTGCTTCTCGTCTGGCCCAGAGCCATTTTCTTGGTGGGACCCAGCTGCTCCTCCTCTGCTGCCTCACCTTCTCTTGGAGTGAGCTATGGGCTCAGGCCCTTCAAACATTCCCTCCTTCCACCCCCTACCTCCTGTTTCCCCTTTCCCACAGAAGGTTCTAGGAGCTAGGAGACAGGAAAATGTGACTAAGACAGGGGTGCTATTTGGCTTTCATTCCCTGCCTTTGAAGAACCAATGTTACCCTAGATGTCATCTCTTCCTTATAACTGTAAATATATAAATATGTCAGGTTAAAGGGAAAAGGTTTTCAGGGCTCTTTTCTTCCCCCATGCCCGTGACCTACCTCCACCCTCCCCCCAGCC
Source organism: Arctocebus calabarensis (assembly GCA_963573935.1). NCBI lineage: Eukaryota > Metazoa > Chordata > Mammalia > Primates > Lorisidae > Arctocebus > Arctocebus calabarensis. The sequence continues at coordinate 7,051 of CAUYON010012774.1, forward strand.
AGCCAGGGCAGCTCCTCTACCTGGGAGGGGCCTTCCCTATAGTGTGAGGGAAGGCATTTTCCTTCCCCTGCCCACTCTTCCTCCTTGACTGTAGTGGGGCCTCTGTCCAATGCCAGGGGAGGAATAACAGTTAATTTTTTTCTAACCTTGCCACTTTGAGGAAAGAAAGGGTTAGGGGAAGGGCAGGCTCTGTGGGAGCTGGCACTGTCCCTCCTTCACTCCAGTTCTGGGCAAGACAAGAGCTGGGGGAAGGTGGGCCTGAGGGTGGTGTCTGCCTTTATGTCCTTTCTTCTGAAATAAAAAGAAAAGCATTTCTGGACTTTGCTTGCATTGGGCTCTGTGGAGGAAGGTAGGGCTGCTGGTGTCAGTCAGGAGGCTAAGGGCACTCTGCCCATTAACCTCTTGCCCAAAACTAGGATTGCCACACTTGACAGGAAAAACAAAAGTGAAATCTGAATTTCAGATAAACAACAAATAACTTTGGTAGTGGTGGTGAGGAACTGTGTCCCGTGCAATGTTTGGGACATACTTAATTTTAAAAACAAATCTGTTTACCTGTAAATCAAATTTAGGTGTCTTGAATGTTATCTGGCCACTGTACCCCACACAAATTTCATGCTCCATGCCTCACCAAACAGACTGCTGCTGGCTCCCTGAGCTGCCTTCAACCCTTGAGTACACTTCTCTTAAGATTTGTTTGTAGGAGATTTCATTTGTCTCATTTAATTTTAATTTTATTTGGGGAGAATAGTCAGGAGTTCAAGGCTATCTAGGATTAGAAAGGAGTTAAGTAGGGGAAACCAGCCTTTCTCTGTGGCTGCCATCCCCTTTTCCCCATTTCTTGTGAAGTACTAAGACCAGGGAATTTAGGGAACAGTTAAGGGAGACAGGTGCCTAAGCAGATTCAGCATGGTGAAAAGAAGAACCTTTTAAAAAAAAAAGAAAAAAGCCTTCTCAGAGCCCAGAGTTGTGGCACTTTCTGTGTATTATTTTCTTTTGAACTGGAAGCTTGCTGGGCTACTCAGAAAATTGACTCTTTATCACATTCCACTCTGCTGCTCTCTGTCAAGCCCCGAGGACAGAAGCCTTTAACTACCACCACCTCCCAGATGAGTGTGAGCCATATTCTACCCCCAAATACGGTTTTGGTGATTCCCAACCAACCCTGGCTTTGGTTTGGGGTAGGGAGCTAGAGGAGATGAGTATTGTGGCTGGCGCTTCCCTCACCGCCCCTCGGCAAAGACCACAGAGGCCCAAGGGGACGGGTGAATAACCGAGAACAAAGTCCTAATAAAATAGTCACTTTTATTTCTTAGCAAAACTATTTCCTCCGTGAGGGGTATTTACAATAGTGAAAGGAAAGAAGGGTAAATTCGCGGCGACTTGGGAGTGGGTGGAGAGGCTCGTGGGAGGCCCGAAGGGCTGGAGACAGACACACTTCACGTAATTAACTGAAACTGCTTTTTCCGGTTTTGGACTGGGACGTCCCGAGAAGGACTTGATGAGGACAGGGCCCCTCTGGGAGGGAGGGAACTCGCACAAACCACCGCCCACCTGGGCTGGTCCCGGGTCACTCGTGAGAATTTTGGGAGCTCGGGCTTTGGACCCAGGAAGAGGTCAGACAGGTCCCGGGAGGGCCCAGAGGCGGGACGGGGGCGGGGCGCATGCAAACACCGAGAGGGGAGGGGACGACACGGAGGGGGGAGTTGCGCGCTCCGAAGGGGCGCGTGGGGGCGGGGCCGGGGCGGATCACGGGCGCCGGAGCAGCACGTGCTCGATGTAATTCTCCATCTCTTCCTGCTCTTGCAGCCGGCGCTCCTCCGCCTCCGCCTCCTCCTGCGCGCGCCGTGCCTGGGCCTCCCGGCCCGGATAGTGGCGGGAAGGCGGCAAGGCGTGGTGGTAGTGACGGCGGCGCGAGGCCGCTGGCGGCTGCAGTGTTCGCGGCCGGATGTAGTTAGGAAAAGGGTGGTAGGGCCCTGGGGAAAACACCTCGTCCTCCTCCCGATCCCAGGGCGGGAGCACCTCATTCCAGTCCGGCAGCTCGTCTCGAGCGGGAGCGGGGACTGGGGGCGGGGGCTGCGGGGAGCGGACGTGGGTGGGGGCAGGGGCAGCCCGGGGGGCCGGCACCGGCTCGGGTGGGGCGTTCTTCTTCCGCTTCCGCTTCTCCTCCACCTCCTCGATGATGCTGACCACATCGTCAGCTGGCAGGTGGAGTTTGGTGGACAGCTCGATGAGGCTATCGATCGTCTGCGGGTCCATCTCCTCGTCGTCGTCCTCCTCTTCCCCGCCCTCCTCTGCCCCCTCAGCCTCCTTCCGCCTGTGGCCGGGCGTCTCCTCCTGGGAGCGCTTGTCCTCCGCTCCGGCTTCCCCGTCCTCCTCCTCCGCGAAAAGTAGCGCGTTCTGCCTGGCCCTCTCTGCCTCCTCCGCCTCTGCCTCCGCCTCCGCCGCCTCCTCATCCTCTTCCCCCACCCTCTCCTCCCCGCCGCGTCTCTCTTGCTCCGCCTCCTCCTCCTCCCTTTGGTTCTCTCGCTCCTCTGCGGCCTCCTGCAGCCCCCGACCCCCAAGGCCGCGCTGCCGGGCCCCGCCCTGCAGCAAATACTGGAGCAGCAGGTCAGAGGCGAGGTCTGCCAGGCGCTCTTCCTGCGCTGCGGCCTGTCGCGTAGCCTCCGCCTGCCGCCTCCCGGCCTCTACCTGAGCAAGCCCTTGCTGTAGAAGGCGCTCCCCCGCCTCGGAGCCTCCCAGGAGTGAGCTTTCAGGCCGGCGCACCTTGAGAAAGGGGGCGCCCAGGCCTTGGTACGCCTTGGACAGGGGTGCCAATGCCTCGCCTACGCGTGTTTTGGGGGGAGTCACTCCATCCCCAAACTGGTGGGTTTCGGGAATGGGCCCGCTTTCGGGCATACGCGCCTGAAATTGCGAGGGGGCCGGGGGCGGCAGGGGCGCGCGCTCTGGAACGCGCGCCTGGAACTCTCCCCAGGAAGCGCGCCACACGCGCTCTGGCCCTGGGCTCTCCAAATTGACTCGGGTCAGCGTGTGCGTGCGGGTTTCCGTCTCTGCTGCCGCCGTCTCTTGCTGGCGCTTAGCGCTACTTGGACTAAAATCTCGCAGTTCCTGGAGCAGGGACGCTAGCGCCTCGAGCTCATCGGAGGGGTCTCCCGCCTCGGGCCCATTCTCCTGAGTCTGAGGGCGAAGCGGAGCCGCAGATTCCTGGGTCTCTGGCGCTGGGAGGCTGTGGGTCTGGCTGCGCACGGTCTCGGTCAGCAGAGCTTCAGCCGCTTCTTCCGCTGGCTCTTGCTGGGAGTCCCCTGGTGCGGAGGGCGAAGCTGGGCGGTCCAGTGCCTGCAGCAACACCGTGGCCAGCGCCCGGGGATCCACGCCCTGGAAAAGCTCTCCCTCGTCCTGCGGCTCGGAATTTCGAGCAGCTCGGACCTCTGGGATACTGCCATCCTTTTGCCCTGGCACTGGGTCCCCAGCTACTGGCTCTTTATGCTCAGAGCTATGGGGAGGAGGCTGTGCCTCAGGGCGACCCGGGGGCGCTGCTCCTAACCCCTTGATTAGTAGAAGGAAGCAGAAGAGGGTAGAAGCCAGCAACTTGAGGGATTTCATGACCAAGGGGCTGCCGGAGACTGAAAAATAGAAAGGGCCAAAGAAAGAGGATTTCTGTAAGAATTCCCAGCTCTCTAATTATACATTCCCTCCCCCACCTTTAAGCAGGATATCCGGGGCTTCCCTGACCCCTCTAACCTTACCCAGAAAAGGGACGTTTAGGAGCACAGGAAGAAGATGTTGTGCCGATCTCTGGAATCGTGTAAATGGGAAAAGAATGCCTGAAACCTCGCTCACCCAGTGCCTCCTCGCCCCCTTCCCTGAGCCATCTCACTGCCATCGCCCACGTACTAAGCAGGAAAGATAAGGAAAAAATCCCTGCTCCCTCCCCATAGGACTTCCCGGATGGTGCGTGGGCGACTTAAGCAAAAGAAAAACTGAGACTCCCCCATTTACCAGGGACCCTTACTGGGGGCTCCCGCTGTGTTTTCTACAACCCCATCTAGGAGGAGAGCGAACCCTCCCTCACGCCCACGGCTGGCTGCCGAGGGTTTGAGGGACGGACAGCGGAGTATTTACCAGCTGGTGTCACGACGCGGGAGGTGGAGAAGAGGGTCGGGGTGGGGTGGGACAGGGAAAGATCGGGACGCGTCCGCCTCGGCTCCGAGCGGTAGCTGGGGTATGAGCGCCGGTCTCAATCTGGTGTCCAGTGGGCTAGGCTCAGCTGGGTCGGCGTAGCTCCGGGCGGCTGGCTCGCTCCGGCTTCAGCACGCTGGACAGCGCCCGCGCCTCCACCGCCTTATAAAGGGGAGCGCGCAGGGTCACGTGGGAGAGCCCCGCCCCATTGACGTCAATGTTCATTCATGGGGAAGCGGGCGGGCGCTTGGAGGAGGGAGGACGCCCAGCTATTGGAGGGTGCCTGCCTCGCCCGGCTTGCGCCTGCGCGTTGGGCCCTTTGGTCGGAGGGGTGTGCGCTAGGAGAGCTCCGGGAAATGAATGAATGAAGGAAGGAATGAATGAAATGCCAAGGCGGGCGGGGCGGGGGGCTATGAATGAATGAAGGAGGGACGAAGAGAAAAGGATGAATGAATGAATGGGGAAATGAATGGAAGGGTGGATGTAGAGGCGCTGGAAGGCGGGAGGGTGGGTTACAAAGCAACTCGCAGCTGCTAGAGCCAGCGTTGCTGAACCGAATAGGAAAGGGACACCCCCAGCGTCTCACTGGGCACCAGTAGGAGATCAATACTGGGGAGGGGGGAAGATAGGGATTCGAAATCCGAGGCTCCCACCCGAGACCTCACGGTCCATAGGGAACACACCCAAGGACGATGTGAACCTGAGAGAAGAGAGAAGGATCTGCGCGCCTGCGGGCGCTGTCCGCGGATCTGCGGTGCAGGGTGGTGGCCCTCAGCCGGGGCAAATGGGTGGATCTTGCGGTTTTGATAATCTCAATGGAAAGGGTCCGAGTCGCAAGAGAAAGGGGAAAGACTGTGTGTGTTCCTCTAGGTCGTGTCTGTTCACGACCCGTGCGTGTCTGAAGAAAAGGTGTGCCCTGTCCAGCTAACTGCCGCGTATGTCGGGGTCCCTGCTGTGCCCCTTTGCAGACCACAGTCCCACAATTTCTTTCCTTCCTGCCGCTTTTCCCCTTCCTCCAAGGACGTTTGGAGGGCGAGACCAGACCAGGTGGGGAGGGGGTTGCGCAGGTGGGGGGGTGACTCAAGTCCAGCCCTTTCCATTGCTTAAAGGGAAGGCGATGCAAGGAGAGGGGGGGTGTGCAACGTCAGAGATAGCTCCTCTCTGCCACCAGACCCTTCGACCGTATCTCCTGCTGGAGGGGTTGGGGCTGGGGGCTTGGACAGCTAAAGGTTCCGGGGGTGGGGGGAGATGACGCACAGATTGCGCAAAGAGAATCCATCAGTGAGCCGGTCCGGTGAAGGGAGACCAGGCGTGGGCGGGGAAGGGGGGGAAGGGGGAGGACGGAAATGGGGAGGGGGCAGGGAAGAGGGGAGGGTGACATGGGGAGCAGTCACTGCAGGAATGAAGGAGGGGGAGGTAGGAGGCTGGAGGGGGCTGCGGTGCAAGCAGAGAGCTGTGCGGGGGCGTGGGCAAGGAAAGGGGGGAGTGACAATGAAACACGCCAAACATACAAGAACTGCGGACATAGGGGTGCCCATGGGCGCATGCAGGGCACTGGCGGCTGAGACTCTAGAAAGCAGCATGGGGTGTCAAGGGCTCAAATACTCTTTCAAGAGACAGTCCTTTTCCCCCTCCTCATCTCTTCCTAGCACTGACCCTCATTCTAACACCCCCACATACACCACACACCATTCACACACTCACGTGCTTTCCCTCTATAGGAAAAGAGCAGTGGCTTCTTGCTTCCATCAGTGGCTCGACTTTCCCTGAAGAAAGCCCATCAGCTCTGCAGGGAAAGAGGTGGGGAGGAGTGGAGCTAGAGGAAAGAGAGAAGAGATGGGGAGGGGGAAGGAAAAAAGGAATCTGGAACAGGTAGAAGGAGCAGACTAAAGGAGGAAAAAAAAGAAAAAAAAACCAAACACTGAGAACCAAGGTGACTAGAGATTCCAAAGAAAGGAGGGAAAAGAAGGGACTGGAGACCCTGAGGCATGCCTCACCCCCCACCCACCCACCCACGATTCTCCAGTGCCTCTCCTGCTGCCCCTCTGGTGTCCCTTGCTTCCTCTCTCCCTTCTCCATCTCCCCTTCATTTTCCCAGCCTGGTTACAGAGAGCAGTGGGGTGGGGAGGGGGTCACGTTACCTTCTCGAGGAGGATGAATCAGAGTGAGATGGCTCAGACATCTGGAGAGGGGGAGGGGAAGCCATCGGAGAGAGAAGGAATGAGGGGAGAGAGGGAGCCTAAGGGGGGCTGACTGAAAGGCTGATGGGGTTTAGAGACCAAGTGCAAGATGGGGGGAGACAGGCACCCAGAGAAACTGTATTTGCCTGTGGGCATGTGTGTGCGCGCGCGTGCGCGTGCATGCACCTGTGCATGTGTGTTTTTGTGTGTACAGAGATTGATGTGCTACATCGAGAGAAAGAGAAAGAAAGAGTTGGAGAGAGGATCAATTGTATATTTAATCAGACTGAGAGTGGATGGGCATGGTAGTATTTCCAATCTAAATATGTGATCTTCTCTTCCAATCTGTGCGTCTGTGTTTTGCTTGTTTCCAGGTGCCTGTGTGTGTGGGTTCTGATCTCTTCTGAATGCCTGTATACCTATGCAGCTTTGAGTCATTGAGTGCACCTAGTTCTGGACGTCTGGTGTCTGATACATGTGTCTGGTTTGGTGGTACACAATCGTGTGTGTGTGTGTACAATGGTGTCTTTGTGCATTTCTCTGGGTCTTTCCATGCCCACTGGTATATGTGGCTGCTTATGTGGACTTCCCTTTGCTTGATTTTTTTGCCCCTCCCCCCATTCACCTTGGTTTCTAGATCTCTGTTCCACAAAGTCTCAGAATCCAAGCCACTCATCTGCAGCTGTGAAGTTCTGCGTCCTTGCCCCCTGTTTTCAGAGTGTTCCCCATTCCTCCATTTTTCTCCCAACTCCCCATACCTCCTTCCCTCCGCTTAAGCTCAGAAGCCGAGGGGAGATTCTCAGAAATTGAAATACTAGGAGCTTCAGTATCCTGTGGTTGGGTAGGGGTAGATGGAAACCTGGAGCACCAAAGCCAGTAGGCTCAGGGATTCCACAGTCTGGGTCTTGACCACCCCTCCACCTCCATGGTCTGTTTTTACCTCTCTCCATCCCAGTTTCCTACCTGGGTCAGCTCATTCACACACACACACACACCCCCACTAGAGACAAACTTCTCCTTCATGCTCTGCTGCTTCTAGGGGCTTCTGGAAAAGAACTGGGCTGGGGACAGATTCTTTGGATGGGGAGAGGAAGGAACTGGCGGAGAAAGAAAATGGAGAGGGAAAGAGAAAACTGTAAAAGGCAGAGCTGAGATGGGGACCTGGAGGGGATGTCTGGCATTTACTCTGAGTTGTTTGTAAGAATCCATCTCTCTTTGTCTTTGTTTCTGATTCATCCACACTCTCCAAGAGGGTAGCAGGAGAAATTGGGGTCCAGCACAGTAGTGATCCAGGCTGAGGATCTGAAAAGCCAGGGAAGGGGGTAGAGCACTAGGTCTTTTCTCTAAGAAGGTCTGGGAGAGAAAGAGGGGCAGGAGCTTGGGGTCCCCGGAGCTCACCGTTCCCTTCTTCTTCCCCATCCCCCCAACTAGTGACTCACCTCTGCAGCCTTTCGTTGCGTCAGCCATGGAGGGGGGACAGGCAGGGAGAGGGCAATTTGTGATGCGGGTAGGGGTCTCAACTTTGAATTGAAGGAAGATGCTGAAGGCCCCGTGAAAATGAACCCATTTAGAACACATTGCCCTACCCCCTACCCACTCCAAGGGTTCGGAGTCCTGGGACAGGTATCTGGGAAAGGGCTGGGGGCCAGTGGAGGGTCCAGAATGCCTGAGTGATGGGAACGGGGGGCTCACTCTGATTTTTAGTCCGGGGTCGCATTCCCTCAGACCCCCACCCACTCCTGAGTGGGGGAGGGGAACCCAGCAAGCCGGGGGAGGGCGACACCGCAGAGATGAGTCACCAAGAAAGGGAGAGAGAGAGAGAGCAAGAGAGACATAGAGACAGAGATGGGGAGAGACTCAAAGAGAGCCAGCCACTAGAGAGACTGAGAAACACAAATACATATGCTTGTGGGCACGCGCGTGTGCGCACACACACACAAACACCATAAAGGTGATATCCAAAAACTACTAAGAGAAAGGAAATAATGCCTTCCATAATCCTGAACCAGCCCCTCCAACATCCACTTGTCACACATAGAACATACTATCATATAGTTAGGCTGAGATTCTGAGACACACCCACTTACACAAACACAATGTCACATCTAGTCTAGCAGTCACCCAGATCTAAGCTAAAGATGTGTCCAGGGCAGATTTACATCGAAAGTCCTTATTCTTTTCAGGGGTGGTGGAAAGAAGTCAAAACACTCAGACTTAACCCTTTGACTTGAGAAATTCAAAACGTCGTTTCAGGGACTCACAGGCTGCACCGTGCACACGCAACAATGCACACAAGTCACCTGCCTCCCCATCCACACGTACATAGTAACATCAAGCATCATACCCGTCAAAAACCACTTGGGGTACCTCATTATGGGGTACACCAGGTACGTTGTCTCGAATATATCCCTTCTAGACACCCCCTGACTCGTACACACATGTGTAGAGACGCAGACACACAAAGACGTCCATAGACACACTCACACGGACGAAAACCACCTTGCGCTGCCTCGCCCGCGTCCGCGCTCGTCCTGGCGCCCCCGCGTGTTACTTTTCGGGATTGCAGTCTCCGCCAATCTAGAGCTCGGCTCCCGGGGGGCGGTGCCCGGCTCCCTTCCACGTCCTGCTCCCACCACGCGTTGCCCACCCAGAAATCGGGAGACCGAGGTAGGTCACGGGTGAGTCAAGAGCTGGGAATTTGATGCCTGGATCCTGGGGCTGAAAGAAGCTGGAATGCCGAGAGGAACTTGGGAGAAGCCACAGAATGTGGTCTGCAAGTCCAGGGGAAAGCGAGGGCCCAGGCTAGTTGGGGCTCTGCGCCGCTGCCTCGGTTCTGAGCAGCCGCCTCTTCCCTTGCTCCGCAGGGGTGGGGGTGGGGGAGCACCACGTCCATCAGCCCTCCCTCGAACCCCCCCCCCAGGAAGTCATTAGCCCCATTGCCACCGGGCTTAGAGATCCTCTCTAATACAGGCTGCTGGGGAAAGGGGGAAAATAATGTGTGCCATCCCTCCCCACTGAGAAGAAGTGAAACAGACACAGAGAGTAAGCAAAAGGTCCATTTTATTGCCTTACAGCGAACGTGGAAATGGCAAGGAAAGTGGCAGCATGGACAGGGGCAGGAGGCAACCAAGACATAGCAGCATAGCAGAAAAACCACAGCTGGGGGAAGGTGTCAAGAAGTAACTGTCCCCTTTGCCCACCTTCTACATCCTGGGACTTCCCCTGCCCACATCTTGGATTGCATCCCCAGGGAACCCTGCGCTCGCTGTCAACATTTTTCCTAGCAACTGTTCCTGGTCTAAGGAGAAGTTCATGCTAACACCATCACACCACAGAGTGAGGTTCTGGGGCATGCCCTGCGCTTCGGCCACCTGGGTGATTCCCAGCAACTGTGAGTGACTTAGAAGTCACTTTGATCTTTCTGAGCCTGTGTTTCCTCCCTCTGTCTTTGATGTGGGGATCTGGTATTGCAGAAAACGTTGTGCAAATACAGCTGTTACTACTTAAATAGAAGACTCTCAAAGTTCAAAAAGCATAAATGATCCAGAAGGGAGCAGTGTTAGAAATACTAGGAGGTGGAGTTCCAATCGCTCTAGAAGGCAGCCAGGTTGGAACCAAGGGACACCCCCTATGCCAGATGAAGAACCTGCCCTCCAATGCACCAAACTCTCCAGCCAGAGAGTCCCTTGGTGATTTGGGGTGTGGGGGAGGGGCCCTGCGAAATTGCAAGGACAAGCAAAGTTGGAAAGCCCAGGCAGAGGGGCAGGCTTAGGAAAGTGCCTCACCAAGGTAAACAGGGAGCCAAAGGCGGGAACATCACAAATATATTCCCTTTCCAGGGTCTCTCTCCACATTGCAACTCAAGTTGGTGAAGAGGAGGTCACAGGTCACAGTGAAGGGTGACGCAGGGGCAGGAAAATGGGCACTGAGAAGCTAAGAGTCAGGGAAGTCCAGGGAGGAGGAAAATAGGGGGACAAAGAGAAGTGGGGAAAGGACACTGAACTACAGGCTGAGGGCGCGTTGAGAGGAGCTCAGGGCCAGCTCCGAGGGCTTTAGAAAAGGCAGGAGAAAGAAAAGAAACTCATCTGGCAACCGAGCACTGGGCCACTTCTGGACGTCGCAGGCACTTCTGCTCTTTTCTACCCACGAGGGGGCAGAAGGGAGAAGCCAGAAAGGGGGAATGTTCACTCCCAGCCTGGGGCGACCATAGGGCAGGATTCGGAAGCCTGTACAGGGACCAGTTCTTTGGAAGGGGAGAGGGTGGATAGCAGCAGCCCAGCAGACTCCCCCAAATCCAGCGTTTTAGGTCTGAGCGTTTGGGGACATTGGAGGCAAAAAGACAGAGAGAGGTAAGAGGAAAAGGCAAGACCGGGGGTCTGCATCAGTAAGAGTGGGAATCAGAGCCGAATTCCAGGGAATGGAGCTTAAAGGGGTAGGGGCCAGGCTGGCTGGGTGGAGGATCAGAGCCAGGGGCCGGTCTGAAGTCTGCTCCTCGCCCCCATGAGAGGCTCAGATGTCGGGCCTGTTCAGTGTAACCCTTGACTAGCTCAAGTCCCAGGCCAACCTGACAGAAGTCAGCCAGCTGTGACCGCAGCTGGAGCTCTAGAAAGAGCTGGTACATGACGTTGAGACCTTTGAGGCGCAGGACCTGACGTTGCAGGTGCCACAGGAGTTGGTTGTGCATCTGCCTGCCGTCGCTGCTGAAGGCGTCAATATTGAGGTAGCGCCAAGTGCCGTTGCCTCCATGCGGGATGGGGAAGGGACGCGTACACAGCGTGAGCACACACGGGCTCGCGCGACAGTCCTCTCGCCACTCCAGGCCTTTGGCCGCCAGCCGGCTGAGGTTGCTTTCACTTGGCCAGTAGAGCTGCCAGTCCTAGATGATGGTCCCGCTTTGAAGCACATCGCGCTGCAACAGCAAGAGGCGTCCCACGTTGTTCGCCTGCCTCGGTCCAAAGCGCGGCCAACCGCGCACCCAGCTGGGCCAGTAGCGCGGACGCATTGAATCGGACCAAAACTATGCCCTGCTGGGGGCGCGAGTGAACGCGGGGCGAGGGTGGGAGGGCCGACTAACCTGGCTGCTCTTGGCATTTTCCCACACATTCCAGAGGACCGACAGTGAGGGGCCGAGTCAAGTGGGGTATGAAAAAGCCTGGGTTTCGAGCATAGCAGGGAGGCAACAGGGCAAGGGCTCCGAATATACGGATCCCCAAGGAGAGATGGGATCGGTGTGCAGTTGCCAGGGAACCCGGGGTGTGGGTCTCTAGGGAAATGAAAGCGAGGGAGACCGATTGGTTGGCAGGCTGAGAGGACAATGGCTCAGATTAGGATGCTTGGGCCCCTGAAGAAGGGCAGGATCTTGGGACAGGGTCCCAGAACTTGGGGAGTAGGACTGAGAGTTTCGGGCCAGGAGTTGGGGTGTGACTTTCCTTGGGCAAAAGGATCTGAGTCAGGACTGGGAGTACCTGAGGAAGGCTCTTGGGCTGCTCCACTCAGTAGAGCCTGGAGAGAGCAAGCCAATGCTTGGCTGGGCGAAGGGTGTTCCCATATTCCAGCGGAGAGGCCCAACCTTCCCAGCTCCCTTGTCCTTCTCACCTGTTTGGTGATTAGGCGGTATTTCTTCAAGCTCCTGGGCGCCCAGCTGGTTGTTCTGGTGAGCCGTGCCACCTTGACCCCACGGGTACTGTCGCTTAACCAGCTGTGAGCAGAAGCGTTGCAGCAGTCCGGCCACGCCCTTGCCGTGTTCCCAGGGGACCACGTGCATTCACACCACCAGCGCTGCCTGCCTGGCGTCGATCACTTTCACTGACTCCAGAGTGATCTGAGAACCGAGGCCATAAAGGGGCACGCTCACCACCTCTGCCCCCACCAGAATGAGCCTCACGATAAGCACTCTGTTGTCACCTCCTGGGCTCCAGGCCAGGCCTGCGGCGGCCCAGGGCACTCTCCTTAGCACTTGAGCCTCGTATTTCAGAGCCAGCAGAACAGTCGTTTGCCCAGGCCTCTTCCGCCGCGGAGATCCTCCGACTCCGGGCGAGCAAAGACTTGGACCGCTCACCACGCCCCCTTCACTTGGCTACACCCCCAGGATATTGCCACGCCCCTGGCACGCTCCTCTTTCTCTTAGTTCCTCCGCCAGCCGGTCTCTGCTTTCTTACTGCTCTTGGTGCGAGCTCCTTCTGTTTGAAGGTCCTGGTCCCAGCCTAGCTGCTCCCACCTCTAGCCTACCCCCTCTTGCCTACTCCCCTCTTCTTATGCTGTTGCAGAAACTCCTCAAATGGACCCTCACACGTCAAAGCTCTTACCAGTTACTTCAGGTCCCTGGCTCTCCGCTTTTCTCCACGCCACCCACCCCACCCTCACTGACCTAGCCCCTAGATCCATACGCCTACGTTTTGGCTCCAAAGCAGGCTATTTCCTCAGCAGCTGTACGACGCCTGGGGAGAGGTCCTCCCGCTCCACTTTCTAAGATCTACGCACCGAACGCGGCTTCACAACACGTCAAACCTGGGCCCCGCCCCTAGGAGCCCACTCCTCCTCGCCCACTCCTCCCATGCTTGACCAAAACAACCGTACGTTCGGGAACCTGGAGCCAGTTGTGGTAGTGGCTGGGGGGGTAGTCGAGGTCACTGTACATATCCCTGGAGATGCCAACACCTCCTAAAACTCCTGTTCTGTGGCCACCACGAAGTCCAATGGCTCGGCCTCAGCCTCAGGCCCTGATCCGGACTTAGGCTTGGCCCTTAAGGACTGGCCTCAGTCGGCCTTCAGAGGCTCAGCCTCAGCCTCCAGCTCCATAGACTTGGTCCCTGTCTCCTGTGAAAGGGTCTGGGCTCTCGGCTCCGCACCTCTCCGGTCCTTTTCTGGTTTATCTACGTCTGCAGTGGCTGCACCACAGCCAGCATCCACCTTCATTACCCTGCAGAAAGAGAGAGAGTCCAAAAACTGGATTAGAAGCCCCTTGTTTCCACATCTGGCTCCCTACACATAACCAGTCCCAACACCCCTTTTTTGCACAAACACCCTTTCTTTTCTGGTCTCCACGCAGACCCTGAGAGTAGAGGGTCCCCAGCCCCACCCACTTCTGCCAGCTCCCAGAAATCCCAACTCTGCCTGCTCTACCCCCACCAGTCACAAACTCAAGAACCCCAGTGAGCTCCCCAGAGACTAGCCCAAGATCTCCATGCCCAGAACAGCAACCAGGGCACAGACATAGGACAGAAGGCACTTGGTGGGGTTAAAAAATTGAGGAACAGCCAAGTGCAGTAGCTCATGCCTGTAATCCCAGCACTCCAGGAGGGTGAAGGAGGTGGATGCCTTGAGCTCACACGCTGGAAACCAACTTCTGAGTAAGAGCGAGACCCCATCTCTAAAAAAATAAAATAGCCAGGCGTTGTGGCAGGCATCCAGTCCCAGCTACTTGGGAGGCTGAGGCAACAGGATCACTTAAGCCCAAGAGTTTGAGATTGCTGTGAGCTATGACACCACAGCACTCTACTGGGGGCAAGAAGGGGAGACTCTGTCTCAAAAAAAAAATTGAGGAACACTCTTTCAAAGGCCCCATCACTTTTCTAAGATCTCTGCAATGACAACATGTAAAGAAACTTCCATAGTCACCACTTTGCCTATAGGAGGATCCCCAGGGAAAAGCAGATGATTTGCTACCCTCCACCTCCTTTCCTGCCAGTGCAAGATATCATCCCAGGGTATAGAAAGGGACATTTAGACCCAAATCTCCTTCAGATTGCTGCCCCAATTTCTCCCCAAACTCTTGACATGCATATACTAATATAAGCAAAGATAGATGGCTCCATTAGAAAATGTCAAGCTTCGGCACCTGTGGCTCAATGGGCTAAGGCGCCAGCCACGTACACCTGAGCTGGTGGGTTCGAATCCAGCCTGGGCCCGCCAAACAACAATGATGGCTGCAACCAAAAAATGGCCGGGTGTTGTGGCGGGCGCCTGTAGTCCCAGCTACTTGGGAGGCAGAGGCAAGAGACTCGCTTGAGCCCAGGAATTGGAGGTTGCTGTGAGCTGTGATGCCAC
>CAUYON010012780.1:0-32544 GCA_963573935.1 Arctocebus calabarensis
AGCCCTTTGTCTCTGCTGTCATCCCCTGAGGGCCAGGTGTGGCCGAAATTTAGCAAAGCCAGCCGGCCAGCCGCTTTTCAGCTCACTCTCTCACCGCTTCCAAGCCGGGAGAGGGGCACAGACCAGCGGCACCCCACGCCCTGTCCCCACCCCTTGAGAAAGTGTTCAAGAATCTGGACTCCGTGGGGGAGAGACCTCCAAACCTCTAAACCTCAGGGTGAGAGTGGAGGGTAGTGCCGGGAGCTCCAACTTGCAGGTAGAGAATATATACAGTTTTGTACAGCTTTATGCCTGGCAGGAGAGTGCCATGGCACAGGGGGAAGGTTTTTAGGGGGTCTCTCCCGTGGAGTAGAGTGGGAGGACAGCTGGGGCGATTCACTCAGTTCCAGCCCTGTCCCTGATCGATGTAAAGCAGATGAAAAAGCTGACAGAACAGAACAAGTTTGCAGAATCTCTGCCCTGTGGAAGAGACACTGGGTTGCTAATAGTCCTGACTTAGTCTGCGAGCTTCAGCCCTTTGTCTCAGCTGTCATCCCCTGAGGGCCAGGTGTGGCCGAAACTCAGCAAAGCTTTCAGCCAGCCATTTTTTCGGCCAGCCACTTTTCGCTTTTCGGCTCACTCTCTCACTGCTTCCGAGCTGGGAGAACAGCACAGACCCGCGGCAACCCACGCCCTGTCCACTCCCCTCGAGAAAGTTTCAAGAATCTGGAGTCCGTGGGGGACAGACCTCCAGACCTCAGGGTGAGAGTGGAGGGGAGTGCCAGGAGTTCCAACTTGCAGGTGGAGAATATATACAGTTTTATACCGCTTTATGCCTGGCAGGAGGGTACCGCGGCACAGGGGAATGAGGTCCAGTTTTTAGAGGGTCTCTCCCGTGTGGTAGAGTGGGAGGACAGCCAGACTCTGTTCACTAGTTTGTATGGAGGTATGGCGTATACTGCGAGCTGTTCTCTTGGGGGAGGGGACTCCCATCCACTTGGTGATGTGCTCTGTGCCTTTTAGTAGTATCCTTGGGGTCGCAGGTTGCTCCAATAGGGTTGATGTGCGTTCCTCGATCTTGTCTCTTGGCTCAGCTCCAAACCGTTGGCTTTCTTGCTAAATTTTTGTCCTTTAACTCTCCTTCTGGACAGGAGTGTCTGCAGAAAGCTGGCTCCAGACCGCCATCTTGGCTCCTCCCCTCCCTTTGACTTTCATTCTTGCTCCCTTCCCAATGCAACCATCACCCCCATTTCTGCTGGGGTCAGAAGCTGCAACTAGTGGATAGAGGGGAAGAGTGAGGGCTGTGTGTAAAAAAGCTGAAAATGGCAGTGCGAGTTTGCTTTGCACCTCAGTATGGTCTTTTTAGTATTTAAGAGTTATGGGTGCTGTTGAATTTTTTTGTAACCCCATGTTCAGGAAAGTTTTCTTAAATAAGATTAATATCGAAAAAAATAAATTAGAAAAATATTCCATAAAGAATGTAATGTTGTAGACTGGGAGAAAATAATCTCAAATCATATACCAATAATCATTACGTGTAAGTAAAGAACTTTTTTTTTTTTGCAGTTTTTTTTGGCTGGGACCAGGTTTGAACTCACCACATCTGGTATATGGGGCCAGCCCCCTACTCCTTTGAGCTATAGGTGCCACCCTAAGTAAAAAACTTTTACAAATATACTAGAATCTCCATAATTTGACCACCGAGAGACTGTACCAAACTAATCAACATTGGAGGTGGCAACATAAGAAACGGAGCCTGCTGTACTGATACGGACATGTGTGCCTATTTGGTCTATGAAAATTAGATCAACTTAAGGAGGCGGTCAGTGTAGGGTGGTCAGCTATGGAGGTGTTACTGTAATTACCAAAATATACAAGTTATCCATAAAAAATGGGCAAAAGTATTGGCATCAAACATAAGTTTATCAATGATAATAAAAACATGAAAGGTGCTCAGCATAATTAGTAAAGATGCAAATGCAAACAGAAGCAAACAAACAAAAAAGCTCCATTTTCCATCCAGTGAAATAACTAAAATGAAAACTATTAACTCTGCCACAGGTTGAAGAGGATGTGTTCAACCTATAATTCTCATCCATTTTGATAGAGCACAAATGGGGCAACCACTTTAAGGAAACAGTTTGGCAGTTTCTTAGAAATTTGAATATATACCTACTCTGTGATCCAGACTCCACTACATTTCCCCAAGGGAAATGAAAATATGCTTCCTCTCAAAGAATTGCATATGTTCTAGCACCACTATTCACATAGTGCATAATACTCAAAGAGTCAAAACAACTTAAATGTCTGTAAACTGATGAGAAGATGAACAATGTATTACATTCATACAATTGAATATTACTCAGGAATTAAAAGAATGAACTTCACACACATAAACAAATAATAAAGGCTCAACCTGTTATGGTTTTGATATTTTGTTTCTAGATATCCATACACCTCTCAAGGCTCCAAAATAGCCTACCTAAATGGCACAAAAACGTTTGAAAATATTCACCCCTTTGGTGACTCCAATAATGGGAATATAAGGCCAGTATAATAAAATAATTCTACATTTTCTCTTCTTTTGTGTTTAAAACAGCTTTGTTTTTTATGTTTAGAAAATGTTTCATTTATTTTAATGTAAGATTAAAATAGGGAAGAAAGTTATTAAAGCATAATTATAATATAATACATCTTCTATTTTTGTTATACTAAGAGAAGAATCTTAATATGATGAATTACTTGCCTTTATTTTTATAATAGAAGAAAGTTACATTCATTTGCAACTTTTGTTTAAATAATTTAAATTAGAGGGAAATGTTTGCTTACTTCTGTGAATGAAGTAAAATAGGTTTAATAGAAATTAAAATAAGAGAGAATTGAAGAAAATGATTTACCAAAACTTATTATGTATTTACAATAGGTTTAAGCCTTCACATTATATAAATTATATATATCAGTAAAGTGTTTTTCAGCTTCTCTCCAGAACCCTTGGCACACCTATAAATATAAAAAATATTTCAAAGCTCTTTTTTTTCAGATGAATTCTTTCACTACAACTTAAATACTTTCTGTAAGCAAGTAATATTTTATGTAGTTAGTATATTTCTTCATTTCAGGAACATATGAGTGTCTTGATTTATTCTAGACAACCCCCGTTCGTGGGCTGTTACAGCTTGTGTTAATGTGTACTTATGCACCATTAAAATAGCAGCACCTGTCATTCACTCAGTTCCTCCCATACCTGACGCTGTGCTAAGTGCCTTCCCTACATTATCTCAATTAATCCTCACAACAGGCCTAGGAAGTAAGGACGATAATTAATCCCCATTTTGCAGATGAGAATTCAGAAGCTCAGAATGAGCTCTGACCAAAGTCTCCCTTTTAATAAATACCAGAGCAGGGTTTGAAGTAAGCGCTTCATGACTTCAGAGAATGTATTTCTAAAAGCCGGTCTATACTAGCACTTGATTATCTTAACTCAATACAAGTAGTTTGTGTATAACTAATGTCACCACCCAGGAAGGGTGTGCCACCAGGTGTCCTAGATAACACAGAAAGAAACTGTCTACAGCTTTCCTGTGACTCTTCCCATAGCCCTGGAGCTATCTGGCTGAATGGCACTAAGCTCTGTAAATACTGAAATGACCTCGATGTGGACATAATTTGTCACTAGGCTTCAGCGATACCCAATTGCCAGCTGGATTTTACCTTAAACTTTGCTAGTAAAGATCCCGTTATTGAAAATATCAGATTGATTATGCATTTATTTATTCTGCCTAACAAAACCCTGCCAAAAGAATAACAAATGTGGTTAAAATGGTTTTCATCTACAAAGACAATAACAGAAAGAGAAGCTTTCTTTTAAAAAATTATAAAGTATGACTCTTCATACAGAAAATTATACTTATAATAAAAAGTCAAAGAAATCTCACAGAACAGAACAAAAAGAGAAAAATATGGAAATATAAAAGGTAATAAAACTTTCTGATATACCTGTATAGCATTACTTCAAGAAAGAGAACAGAGAAAATGAGAAAATTATCACAAATACAAAACAATAAACAATTTTAAAAGTGAAATATATCCACTTCCACATTAAATACAGTATATGCCTTAAAAATGAGTTTAAAAAAAATAGAAGGACTCAAAGGACATTATCTAGAAATTTCAGAATTCTGTGTACTAAAAAATAAAAAAAGCACCTAAGGGGGAGGAAAAAAAAAAAAACTATCAGGAGGAACGGGAACCAAAATGACAGCACACCCTGAACAGCAGCAACACTGGATCCTAGAAGACAATTTAGTTATATCTTCCACATTCTAAGGAAAAAATTGTTATTATTATTATTATTATTAATTCCAAATTAATATGAGGATACAAATTTTCAGGTTACATTGTTCTCACTTCCCAGTTAAAGTTCAAGTTGTAGTTGAGCCCACGTGCTGAACACCCTCACATTGTGCACATTAGGTGAGATCCCACCAATTGCCCTCCCTCCTTTCCCTCTCTCCCCCTTCTCTCTCTTTCTCCCTGCTAGACTATACTTGTGTTTTATTGTTCGTGTGATGAATGGATTAACCAACTGTGGCATATGTATGCTATAGAGCACTATTCAGCTATCAGAAAAGATGGAGACTTTACAACTTTAATGTTTACCTGGATAGATTTTTAAAAAATTAGTTTTAACCTAAAATTCTGTGCAAAATATTGTTCAAATTTCAAGATAAAATAAAGACATTTTTAAGTATACAAAATGTATCATATTAGTTAGGATAATATTATATGATAAAATTAAAAAGGTGCTAATTATTATGTTATAGATATATAGTATACACACACATGCACACACACATACACACCTATTTTGCACACACTGAGCAAAATAGAGATATCCATGTCTGCACACTTTCCAGACAGACCTTGAAGACTATTTCTTATTCTTTCAGGGGACTATGATAGTTATCAAGGCTACTAGGCATGGCTCTTCTTTATGGGGTCATTCAGGGAATACAGGCTAAGGAGGCCCCAATACTTTCAACAAGTACGCGAGGGGAAGAAGTTAGAGGGCCATCCATAAGTAGATTTTGTGAGCAAGGCCGGAAAGTAGCATATCACTTTGTACATTCCACTGGTCATAATTTGGCCTCATGGGAGATAGGAAGAAGAACCATATGCCTAGAAGAAAGAAGAAGTGGACTGTGGTGAACAGACAGTAGTCTTTGCCACAAAAACTTCCAACACACTTTAAACACTCTCTTCTTAGAAAACTTGCTTCAGTAAAATGGAGTAAATCAAGAAAGAGAAAGTCATGAAATCTGGCTTTCTGGAGTCAGAGTGGGGAGGAAGAAAGACTAGCCCCAGAACAAGGAAAGGGACAGGTCAGATTGGAGCATGAGAAATAAGAGATTTTGTAGGTCATTCGGGTCACTGTGAGCTCTGTCAACACACCTCATGAAGTTTGGTTTGTGGTTACCAGTTCCCAGGGAATATTTGTTTTGCCTCCACTCAGAAATTTTGCAACAGGAAACTTTCCTTCCTCACCTCTTAGGATATGTGGAGAGGGGCAGTTTTAGTCTAGTTCATCTGCATGTTGACCATGTAACTCTGTTTGCTCTCTCCATGCTGAGCACTCTTGTTGTACTACACACCCAGGCTGGGACAGTACCTCCGCTCCTGCCTGTCCTCCCACATGCTATGAACATTAGATGTGTTTTAACAGAACCCTCAGAATATATATAGGCTTTGCTTATCATACCAGTTCTCCATTGATCTTTTACTTTGGTCTCTGAGAAGGTTGACTTTCCAGCCAGATCATTGATGCACTTGCAATTGCAAAGTCCTGCTCTTTCACATCTTATCCTTTCAACACTATTTGATGATTTAACTATGTGTGCATATCTTAGTGATATGAAACTTCATGGCTAGCTATTTGTTTGCTACCCCCAGTTTTATAAACCTAACTAGAAACTGTTTCTTGTCTTTGCCAAACGCATTGCCAAAAGAAAAAATATGACTACATTAGTGCACAATTTGTATTTCCATGTAAATCAAGTGAGATTCTTTCAAAGTGGAATTCATTATAAATCAAAAACTAATTGATTTCCTCCAAAATAATTTCCTCCCAGCCTCAAACATCTTTCTCACACAGGCTGCTTACTAGTCCTCTTTGGAGTGGGCTACACGAACAGGATCTCTGACTGAAAATTTTTAGACCCATGCCATAATTAAGCCACTGACATCATTCTTCCTGGACATTTGAAACTGAGGAGGAAGGACCCTGATCAGGTTAGAGTTGAGTGCCAGAACTGTGAGTTCACAGAGGGCAAGGACAGCTATTTTCCTTCATGTTCATAGGAGACATAAGAATGCTTTGGTGGTTATAGACCATTTGATTGCAGAAGAGGTACAGTTCCTGATGACTTGCAAAGTTCCTTCTGAGGCTCAGCTGTACTTGCTTCACTTTCATATTTAAGATCATTCCCTCTTAAGCCAGACTTCAAATCTTGGCCCTGTCAGTAATGTGATCCTGCCAAGCTATTTAAACTAACTTTGCTCCAGTTTTCTCATGTCTGACATGGGACTAGTAATAATATGTTTGCCTGTTTTATAGAGTTATTGTCAGGATGATGGACTGTTCATATAGTTTGGTTGTTATTCCTTTACTTTGTGCCCACAAGCCTACAACCTGAAATAATGAAGACACTTACATTGGAGCTGGGGGCTGATCATAATCCCTAAAGACACAGAATTATGAATGCCATAATTCAAATTTTGAGATCCAGAAAGATCAAAATACTGAAAGTATAGTTTGGGAAAAAGTAATATAATTTTAAAAACATAAATCTGTTTATCTTTTCAAAGGAATTTTTCTTGAGAAACACAAACACATGACAGAACCCATCAGAAGCCACTTTACACAGTAAGAGAGGTGATAATAAAATACATTTTGAAGGTATAAACACACAGGTGTACTAATGACAGTCACATTAAAACAGGTAGAACAGTTATGAGCAGGTAAACTATATTTACCAGGAAATAGATCAAAAAGGGAAATGTATAAATGGCTATCACCATGGTTGGTAATTTTTGCAGCCAGCTTTATAACTGCAGTCATCTGAAATACCATGGTACACAATCTAAGTGTTTCAAAGAGGTTGATCAAAAACCTTGATGGGTCACCACCATCTCAGCCGCTGAGATTTAAAGCTATTTGCTACTGCAATAGAATCTAGACAATACAGAAATAATTCAATTATGTCAGTACTCAGAATAGTTCTATTATTCCTCCTTAGAATCCTTTACTATACCAATAGATTACTTTTTGCTTAAGCTATTTTTGTTCCTTGAAAATCAACACCTCATATTTATGACCAAAACATTCTGTCAAAAAAATCCACCTACAGTTGACCCTTGAACAGCACAGGGATTAAGGGTGTCAACCCCTGTGCAGTCAAAAATTAACTTTTGACTCCCAGAAAAACTTAACCACTAGCAGCTTACTGTTGACCACAAGCCTTACTGATTACATAAACAGCTGAATAACACAAATTTTATATATGTATTATGTACTGTGTTCTTACAATAAAATAAGCTAGAGAAAAGACAATGATTTTAAGAAAATCATAAGGAAAAGGAAGTATATTTACTAGTCACTGAGTGAAAGTGGGTCATCATATAGGTTTTCATCCTTGTCCTCTTCATATTGAGTAGGATAAGGAGGAAGAAGAGGATCTTGCTGTCCCAGGGGTGGCAGAGGCAGAAGAAAATCATAGTATATGATCATGTAAGTAGGTCTGTGCTGCTCTAACCTGTGTTGTCCAATGGACAACTGTAATTAGCTGGTAAATTTTCAGAAGTTACTCTGTAATCCAGATTATCATAAACAATTGACTCCACATAATGACAAGCATGTCGTCATACCAGAAAACACAATAGGTGGCCTTTCCATCCAGGGCTATTGTTTCTATTGGATAATCTCCAGTAAGCAGATAGTTGCCTAAAGTGCAGTTTCTTAATTTAGGAAGTGATTACATAAAATCCTCACAAATTATGAAGCTGTATCTTTGCTTTTTAGTTCTTTGAAACATCAATGGAGAAAAATAATAATGTGTGGTCAAGTGAACCAAAAGCTTTATTTGAAGTCATAGAAACTGTTCAAACTACCTAACTAATCATCATCACAGATAAAAGTGATTCCATTACATTTATAATCTATATGTCAAACCTGTCCAACAAAAACCTCACCTCATAAACAAAATGTTCAAATCTCTGCATTTTATGATAAAGTTTAGACACATGCTGTGATTTGGATTCTTTTCTTTTTCTTTTTTTTTTTGAGACAAAGCCTCAAGCTATCACCCTCAGTAGAGTGCTGTGACATCACAGCTCACAGCAATCTCCAACTCCTGGCTCAAGAAAGATAGTCTCCTGCCTCCGCCTCCCAAGTAGCTGGAAATACAGGCGCCCACCACACTTGCTATTGTTTGGTTGCAGCTGTCATTGTTGTTTGGCGGGCCTGGGCTGGATTTGAACCTGCTAGCTCAGGTGTATGTGGCTAGCGCCTTGGCCGTTTGAGCCACGGGTGCCTAGCCTGTGATTTGCATTCTTACCACTTCATCTTCTCAAGTCACATGTACACTATGCTGTATGGACTAACATTCACCATTGTCGAACCCTCAAAATAGAAAACCTTCCATATGACTTCAATTCCCTTTCCTTAGTAAAAGTTAAGAAATTAAATATCATTTTACTGAATATGCCAGTTAATTGAATTACACATTATCTATAAATTATTAATTGAAAAAAGAATTCTACGTAAGTCTTAGCACCAAAACTACTTACATTTTGCTCTGTATGAATCTGTTTCCTTTCTTGACATAGGGATATCATCGATATTAATTATCACAATATTATTATGTACCTACAGGATGTATAGAAAATTGTACTACAAAAATTGTAGCTTTGTAGTACCAAAAAGCTGTCCCATGTGTCAGATATACTGATTTTTAACAAATCAATGCCATCACTAATCCATCTTTTACGTTACTGAGAATCTAACACATGCAAGTTAGTATTGGAATACTGTGTATGAAAGAACAGAAGGCATAATCTTTGCATTCAATGACTTTAATATCTAGTTCAGATTGTAGATCTCAGGACCACACAATGTTGATTCCTTCTACTCAATCCAAACCTTTAGAGAATGTTGTCTCAACTCACAATCTTCCTTCCCCATTCCCCGTTCACTCTCAACCTGCTAATGAGTGACTCCCACTGCTATTACTTCATTGAAGTTGTCTTCACCCAGTTAAACCATATTGCTGTTAAATCCAATAGCTATTTTCCAGTCCTTTCTCTTGCAGTATTGATTGCTATTGACCATTTTTTCTTCCTTGGAATGCTCTGGGATCCCTGGTCTCACTGGTACCATGTTCCTCATCTTCCCTGCCTTACTCTCAACTCTTAATCTCATTTGTACCTTCATCCTCTGAGCTTCTCCTCTACAGACATTTTTTTTTAATTTGGGGTGCTATTTAGGCCAATACACACATTCTTATCTTCTCATGCATTCTCATAGACTCCATATTTCACATTTCTACTTATATAGTAATGACTCCCAAATAAATATTCTCAGTCCAAATTATGGATACAGTTCTCTACTTGGATGTCCTATAGGTATCTCAAACTAAGTATGTCAGAGTAAAATTCAAGCCCTTGAAACAGTTTAGAGGACTGTAGTAGTCTTGCTTCTAACTTTAATTACACCTGAATACACCATGTTTTCTTTTATTATGAGGTCTTTGCTGATGCCAAGACCCCTACCTCTTCCTGACCTATGCTGTCTAGCCTAGTCTTCCTGCCAAATTAAAAATTTTTCCACCAACCTGAATTTCCACCCACCCCTGAAGGATGGATTTGCAACCATCCTAGATGTTGCCATCATAGCATAATGCCCTATTCCTCCCTTATCATGCTGTGAGCCTCCTGGGCTTCAGTGCTGTCTCTCTGTTGTTCCCCAGTTCATCTCCAGGAACTGAACCAGAAGCTGGCATCAAACAACTATTCCAGTATGGTGGTGTAGCTTGTACATAGTGATTAAGGGCTAAGGCTCTGGAACAAATTGCCTGCGTTCTGTCATTTACTGTCTGTGTAACCTCAGACAAGAATTTCTTGGTCCCCAGAATGTGGGTATAAAAACAATTCTTTTTTCATGTGTTTATTGTGAAAACTAAACAAGTTAATCGTGACGACGTGTGCAAAGTGACAGATGCATAAGACTTGCGAAACAAATCTTTGCTGTTATTTTCACTGAAGACTATTTGTACTGGGTTCATGCTGCCCTGATTTCAGCAGCAAATTCATTACAAATAACTTTAATCCAGTGCTGGGTATTAGAGTTGTACTGCCTAAAGACATTCCAGTCTAACTGAACTGGACTGGTAACTACAGCAGCCACCTTGTTTTGCTCACTGGGTAGGGAGGAGTCAATTTCCCTTACCTTTCTCTCTATGCCTTCCCTGCCTACACCCTCCTATTTCCTCCAGGGAAAGACCTGACTGTTCAAAGTGCACAACTGACTGGACCCCAAGTTCTCTAATAGAGCTCTCAACCATTATATAAAACTAGATGGGAAGACATGTTGGATTTGCAGCATCTGCTCTCTCAATTGCCTTTCTCCAGCTGAAGTGTTGGAGAGGCAGTAGATCTTACCTAAACTTTACATAAAAATCATGCATTCCGACATCATCTTGGATCAGAATTCTACTTTGGGGAATAAAGTGCTTGTGTTGCAATTGAAGTTCTCTGATTCTTATCCTGCTCCTGTTTCTGTATAATACAGGATGACTTGGGAAACTGATAGGGCAAGAGTCAGAGTTCTATCGACTGAAACACCATATAAAGTGGAAAACTGCCTATTATATTCCTAACACCATCTGGATCTACTGGGGGATGCTGATGCACATGTGCTATACTCTCTGAGGTTTCCATACAGGTAGGTGCACATAGAGAGAGGTTGGGGTGGGGGGTGATGAGCTTGCCTTGCGCAGGTTAGGAAAAGCTTCAAAGGAGGAACGACTCAGGAGTCCTCTAGATTTTGAAAGGGGCACACACTTTCTCAAAGATGGCTGAGCAGAATGGATTGGGGATCATGTCTGTAGGGTGGAACGCAGTGAGCAAGGCGGCCGTTGGTGACAATTAAGGAGGCAAGAGCCACACAGATCATGGATGACTGCGGTGGGCTGGACTTTACCCTATAAGGCAGCGGTTCTCAACCTGTGGGTTGCGACCCCTTTGGGAGTCGAATGACCCTTTCACAGGGGTGGCATAAAACCATCACATGCACCCCATACGAATATAGTTTTATGAAAATAACTTTATAGTTGGGGGTCACCACAACATGAGGAACGGTATTAAAGGGTCACAGCATTAGGAAGGTTGAGGAACACTGCTATAATGGATGAGGAAGCCAGCAGAGGGCTCGAGGCAACTTTGTTACAGTTTTTAGTATGAAGGGGGAATATGGTCTGAAAAAGGAAGTGCACTTTTCCCAGCATAGATTTTGTCTCCAGAGTGAATTAAATGCTAAAGACATAAGACTGAATTTTCCTTAGAGGAAAGATAAAGATATTAATTCATGTTGCCATAATCACAAGCAATAACTTGAAGACAGAGTACTCTAAACACAATTCTAATTTGATTGCCCCTTTAAAATGAAACAAAAGTAAGTAGCAAAATAGAGACAATTTCAAACCATTAAAATTAGAAATGAGCTCCTGTTTAAGTTTGATTTTATAGTCTTTTTAATGTGGTTTTCAGGAAATCTAGTAGATTCAATAAAATGAAATGTCCTGGACACCTGGTATAATTAAAGTAAGTGAACCAAGTGGTAAAAATATCTCTGATTGTGGCTATATTTAATGTCTAGCCAGAAAGATAACAGATTTTGTGACTCTGGAGTCTGGAATAAATATATAGCCAAGAGTGTGGATAAAGCAGAAACACAAGGGTCACTTTTTGTGGGTCAGAAAGTCACTACCCTGGTTTGTAAGTGTAGGAAGGGAGGTTCTTCATTGGCTCATTAAACAGCTCAGTCCTGGCTTGGCACCTGTGGTTCAACGGGCTAAGGCGCCAGCCACATACACCTGAGCTGGAGGGTTCGAATCCAGCCCCGCCCCGCCAAACAACAGTGACGACTGCAACCAAAAATGGCTGGGCGTTGTGGCGGGCGCCTATACTCCCAGCTACTTGGGAGACGGATGCAGGAGACTCGCTTGAGCCCAGGAACTGGAAGTTGCTGTGAGCTGAGGCCATGGCACTCTATCCAGGGTGACAGCTTGAGGCTCCGTCTCAAAATAAATAAAATAAATAAATAAATAAATAGCTTAGTCCTATGCACACTTCTACATTTATGTAAAATACCCAAAGGAAAGCTAGTTCTTACATACGTTTGAAAAAAAATCGGGGGTGGTGGTGAAGATAATAAGTAGGCTCATGCAAGCTTTCAACTACTTTCCCATTTCCTTCCCATTCAGTGAGAATAAGTTGACCCACCATAAAATTTTTCTGGTACTTGTTGGTCGTGTCTAAAAGATGTTGCCTGCAGTTTTCCACACACTCTCCTTGCAAATGATTCATAATTGCCATATCTCCATTCTCTGTCAGTTTTTACTTATTTACTTTTTTCCTATGTACCCAGGGGTGTGAAATTTAAGTAAGGAATACAGTTAGCAGATAAGAATGTTTTATAAAGTACTTTTAAAAGATCCTTAAGTTCATTAAGAAACTAATTTTACTTCCCAAAGCAAGAGGATGGGTGACAGGAACTGCAGAGATTCATACAGTAAGATGTTTTTAACTTACAACTTTTACACTCTGTGATTCTGCCTCAAATGCGCAGTTTCCATAGCAACTACCATATCATCTGAAACTAAAGCTATTTTTAAGATGCAGATAAATTTCTTAAGAAAGTGTATCAGCATCTCAAGGTAAATTTCTTTCCTAAATCCACTCTGCTTCTAGCGATATTAGCAAGATTCCATTTTGACAGAAAATATTTTGGAGTGAGTATATCTGTGTATGTTTATTGATTCCACAGTTTATTAAAATTGAACTTCAAATCTGTTTCAAGTTACCCTCTTTACTTTTTCATATTTATTTAACAGTTTAATTGAGATTATAATTAACAGATAATAAACTTCATATATTTAAAGTATAAAATTGAAAAGTTGAATTTCATGAATACACTATGAAACTATCATGATATCAATGTTGTCCACATATCAATCCCCTGAAAAATTTCCTCATGTCTTTATAATCCCTCCCTCCTCAGTCCCCCCATCAATCCTTCTGAGAAACCAATGGCATGCTGTTACTATCAACTATTTTGCATTTTCTAGAAACTCTAGTAAATGCAATTATAACATATATAACTATGTGTCCTCTAGATTCTTTCACTCAACATGCTTGAGATTAATTCATATTTTAGTCATATCAATAGTTCATTTCCACTTAATGCCAATAGTCCACCCTTGACCACAATTGCCTGTTGATGAACATTTGTGTTGTTTCCAGATTGGGACCAATACAAATAAAATGGTTATGAACATTCATGTACAAACCTTTATATGAACATATTTTTTTTTCCTTGGGTAATTACCTAAGAGTGGGATATCTGAAACATATCACGAGCATATTTTCATTTTGTTAAGAAATTGTCAATTTTTTTCAAAGCACTTGTTCTATTTTAAATTCCCACTAGTAGTATATGAGAATTCTAATTGTTATCCTTGCCAACAATTAATATGATCAACCTTTTTCCTTCAGCTATTTAAATAGGTTATGTACAAGTACAAGATTTTTGTTTTAATTTGTGCTTCTTGAGTGACTAATGATATTGGGCACATTTTTATGTGCTCATTTGCTATACATACATCTTACTTGGTGAATTGTGTGCTTAAATATTGTGTCCATTAAAAAAATGGATTGATTATTATCTTATTGAGTTTTGAGAGCTCTTTATATATTACAGACAGAAACTCTTTATCATATATACAATCTATAAGATTTTTGTGCCAGTCTGTTGCTTGCTTTTTCATTCTTTCAACAGTTTTGTTCAAAGAGTAGAAAGTGTTAATATCCTTGAAATTCAAATTGCCACCTTTTATTTATGTGACACACTTTTGGTGTTTTGTCAAAGAAATCTTTGCTTACCTCAGATCTTTGTAGCTCTGATATAACCATTAACATGATTACTGATTTGGTCAGTTTTTTTTTGAGACAGAGCCTCAAGCTGTCACCCTGGATAGAGTGCTGTGGCTTCACAGCTCACAGCAACCTCCAATTCCTGGGCTCAAGTGAGTCTCCTGTCTCCGCCTCCCAAGTAGCTGAGACTACAGGCGCCCGCCACAATGGCTGGCCATTTTTTGGTTGAAGCCGTCATTGTTGCTTGGCGGGTCCGGGGGCTGGATTCGAACCCGCCAGCTCAGGTGTATGTGGCTTGCGCCCTAGCCTATTGAGCCACAGGCGCCGAGCCCTGATTTGGTCAGTTTTAAATGTATGATTTTGTTATTTTCCACTCACTCCATTTTTGTTGTTTTCTTTTCTACTTTTTATTTTTTGCCTTTTTCTGAGTTTGGGTATATTTTTATTATTCTATTTTATCTATTTTGTTAGATTTTAGCTATAACTCTTCATTTTATTATTTTTTAATGGTTGCATCAGGGTTCATACTATACACAGTGATATCACTTCATGTACAATATGAGAACTTCACAAGAGTTTATGTGTGTCCCTGGCCATGTGTTACTGGGTCACACATTTTGCTTCTCTATCAGCTCTGCTATATGTTTGCTATTTTCATCTAAATAGTAAATTATGTTTTAATGAGTTTAAAAAATATTAAAATAACTTATGTACTTACCCACATAATTAACATTTACAGGATGTTTCATTTCTTTATATAGAACCACATTTTCATCTGGTATACTTTTCCTTCTGTTTGAGAGATTACCTTTAATATTTCTTATGTAGTTCTGTTGAAGATAAATTATTTCAAATTTGATAGCACTGAAAAAAGCCCTATATCACTTTCATTTTTGAAATATATTTACAGAAGATATGGAATTCTAGATTTTGTATCTTCTCAGTGCTTTAAAGATATTGCTTTGCTGTTTTTGTTTGCATTGTTTCTAACAAAAAAATATTATTACTATTTTTGTGTTTATGAACTCTGTATTGTCTTTTTTCCTGTGGCTACTTTCAAGAGGCCTTTTCTCCTGTGGCTACTTTCAAGAGGCCTTTTCTCCATCACTGGTTTTGAGCAGCTTGATTATCATGTAATTTTTCGTAGTTTTCTTCATGATTATTAGGCTTGGGGTTCATTGAGCCTCTTAAAGCTGTGTGTTTATAATTTTCATCAAATTTGGAATTTGGGGGCCATTATTTCTTCAAAAGTATTTCCCTCTAAACACTCTTCAGTGACTCAGGTTGCATGTATTTTAGATGTGTGAAATTGTTCCAGAACATTTTCAATTTTATCCCCTTCTATATGTTTGAATAATTTCCATTAGTATTTTCTTTTAAAATGCCTAATATCTCATTAATCTCATCCAGTGAAATATATATAAATACATATACATGTATATTTATACATATAAATAAACACGTATATGTAGTTTTATTTAACCTGTTAAATCATTTCTTTAGCTTCCTGAATATTTGGAATGCAGTTATAATCACTGTTCCAAAGTTCTTCCTTGCTAAGTTGTGAAATTCTGTATTGCTTTCAATTGACTGACTTTTCCCCCCTCATAACGGGTCACATTTTCTTACTTCTTTGCATGCCTATAATTTTTTAATGGCTGCCAAACATTGAGAATTTTACCTTTTGGGGTGCTAAGTATTTTTGCATTTCTATGACTATCTTGACTTTTGTTTCTGGTAGGCAGTCACTTAAAAACATTTTCATTGTCACTTTTAAGATTCGTCAGGTGGGATCAAAGTAGTCTTTGGTCTAGGGCTAGTGTTTCCCCAACCCTGAGCTATAATCCTAAACATTCTATACATGTTCTGTGAATTATTAGTTTGTCCAGTTTTGCTTGTGGAAAGCAGACGTTATTCCCAGCCCCTGTTTGAGCTTCCTATATTTTGCCTTCAAGCATTCATTTGGTTCTTCTCTCAGTCTTAGTTTCTTCCCATGCTTGTGCTCATCAGTGCCCTGCTGAGTACTGGAAGGAAATCTTATGCAGATGTCAAGAGCTTGCCCCTTTTGGCAGCATATTTTGTTCTAAATACTACTGCCCACTTTGGCTCCCTAAATTCTCGACTCACGGTTTTGCCCAGGCCCCCGTTCCCTGAGCCTTTGCTGGGAAACTTTCTCAAGGCAGTAAGCTAGACAATTACCGGGTCACTTTGTTTGTCTCCTTTCTCTCAGAGTTAAATAACCTTAGAGACTTGATGTCCAATATCTTGGAAGTCACTTTTCTTTATGTTTTGTTTTTTTTTTTTAATTGTTCCAGGCAGGAGAATAATCCCAATCTTTTACTCCATCTTATTGGAAAGTGGCCATCTGAGCACACGTCAAAAGTCTAATAACATCAGCTCTTCACAGTATGAAAGACATATGTGATCATAGAGAAATGACCCAATGGAAATGACTAAAGAATATTGATATCTTTAAAGACTATAGAGACTGCCTTGTCTATGATAATTAGAATTTGTGCCTGTTTGACTTAAGTATATAATGTTTACATGATGTTTTATCTAGGGAGAGAAATATGGCCCAAAGCTGAGATTATACTGCCTTTGGTATTTACTATAGATGTAAAAATAGTGAATTCTGCTCCTCAAATTTTCATTTGGAGTCAGATCTTGCCAGATACTCTGAAAACTGAGTCTACCATGATAGAAGAGGATTTCTGTAGTACCACACATATTCAATCTCATAAGTTCATTAAATGTAGGCACTGATACTCATCATAATAGTAACAGAATTATATGCATCTATCTAGTAGATAAAAATGAAGAAACTATAAAAACAAAACTTGTCATTTTGTAACCATTTCAAAATACCACAATTTGCATATCTTTTCTATTATTTATAGACATTTGGAATCTTTTCAGGTTTTGGCAGTTACAAAAAATGATGCAATAAACATGTAGGTGTATGTTTCCTGGTACATATGAATACACATCTCTTTGGATTCCATAATTAGAAGTATAATTCCTGACACATGTGGCACATGCACCTTTAGAGTAAATAGATAATACCAAAAATTATTTATCAATTTATATTCCATCAACAGTAAACAAGAACCACCTTTGGATTCTCATCTATACCTATACTTAGTGTTTTTTCATTTTCAGATTTTTTTAAGAAGCCAGAGAAATAATATGCTTTATTTCCATTCTTTATTCCATTTATTATTATCTTTGGGTACTCTGGATTCAAAGATAAAGACAGTGAACTAAGGGATTTAGCATTAGTAAAAGATGCAAAAAAAGAAGATTCAATTTTGTGCTAAAATAAAGGTTTGGAATGGTATCAGTGTATTTGTAGCCATTCTGCATAGCAATAAATAAGATGATTATCGGCAACATACAGTTGGCTGTTGACAACTCTTAATTTAGCATGAGTGTTATAGTTTATCACTAGGTAGAATACATATACTTGGAGGGGTGCTGTGCGTGTTAGAGAGACAAAGTGAAAGAGTATTTTGAGAGCAAATAGGGAAGTCTGTGTCTAACTTGCTGAAAGTTCCCTTCAGAGGATCAACTCTAGAATTTATGGCAGAAATCAGAAAACTTTTTAGCAAAAAGCCAGACCATAAAAACGTTGTCTTTGTTGACCAGAAGATCTCTGTCTTAATTACTCAACTTTGCCCTTGTGGTGTGAACACAGCTGCAGACAACACATAAACAAATGGGTGTGTCTGTATTTCAAACTTTATCAGAAACAGACTGGAGGCCTGATGGGGTCCAAGGACCATAGTTTGTAGACCCCTGATCTAAGGTATGAAAACTTATCAAAGAGACAAACTGTCTGTGCACAATCTATTAGTTTTTGTTAATATCGGTTATGTCACACTTTAATGTAAATGAAGGATTCAAAATTAGCTTATGATAAAACAGAGAGGAAGGAAAAAGCATTGGTAAGATATCCAAGAGCAGACGACAATGTCACCTAAAGCATGACTTTACACAAGGCTTGTAATAGTACAAATAATCCAGTGCATTTCATTTCCAAAGCCAACAATAAACTACGTGAGCTAACAATATACACTTTAGAGAATGAAAAAAGCACCCTCTAGAAGTGAGAGTAGCATGCTTTCATTTCACTACTGAAAGAAGACAGCAGTAGGTTTATTAAGCCCTACAGTCCGAAAGTGTTCACCGACATTTTATCCCTGATGAGATAAGTATGTAGAATTCTTAACATCTAGCAGATAGGAATTTTGTATCCCTTTCATCTTAGAAATTGTATACTATCATGCCAAGTTGATAAATGTGAATACTGTTTTAAGTTAGTACTTAAAAAAATTCTTTTGTAGTTTATTAAGTCCAACTAGATCTAAAATACTATTAGCATCCCCATAAAAAGACAATGGAATCTTTTCTCACCTATAGTATTTCTAATAATTAGCAAGATAGAAAGTCTATTTCACAATATTTACAGTTAGAAGAGCTAATTTTAATCAATAGCATATTATACAACTGCCAAGCATTATTCTTAACAGTCTTAAGAGGTAGAAAATAAAACTATCATTTTGTAAAGAAACTGAGGCACAGAAAAGTAATTTACCCAAGGGCACAAAGCTGGTAAGGGTTGGAGTTGGGACTCAAACCAAGGGAGTCTTTCAGAGTCCCCATCTGCAAGGTGTCTTTCTCCTTCTCGTTCCAAGGAGACTAAACCACTTCCCCACCCCCCCACCCCCGTATCTCAACTAGGATATATTCAGGACTAGATTTTATATGGTATTTAAAATTCATTATTGAGAAACTAGACCTTATAAAAGATCAACCTAAAATAGAGGTCAATGCTTTAAAGGATTACAAAAGGGATCTTCTGCATACTTGGATTATTAAACATTATATGTTACAAAGAAAAAGATACTTTCCTGTCTGTCTAGAACAACCTACTGGCAGATTTTTCCAAACTCTGTCCCAAACTTTCATCTCATTCTCCTGGAAAATGGTCATTTCTCCTTGGTGATTCCTAATCACAATTTTCCTACTGCTAAGATGACATGGCAAAAATCTGGTGCTAATAATTTGCTTTATTTGCTTTTTTTCTCAGAGCTATGAGTTCCTCAGGGATAAAATGCAAATCACACTTAACTTCATGTCAAAAGAAGATCTTTCACAAGATCTGCCGTGGAAGGCACTCGACTGTTTTATGAATGATTGAGTGAACGCATGAATCAATGTTTCCTCCAGTTTCTGGTTCCAAGATTGTTCCTCTCCCCGAAGTAAAGACAAGACAGTATCCAATTCTAAAAACTAAACAAAATTTTTTCAAAAGATGTTCTCTTAATCAAACACATTTGTTTCATTTATTGAAGATCTGCGTAAGCACTATTGGAGGGGGTTGCTATCCAATAAATAGCAAGCTCTATAACTTAGAAGGAGCCATGTTAACACTTGCTAGCTGTCCTTGGGACACGTTGCTTTGTCTTCTCAGACTCACTTCCACTGGGACACAGCTATTGCCAATTTACTTCCTCTCACATTTTAATAATATCGTTAAGGAATTCATTATAAAAGATGCTAAGAACACTTAGGGAAATTGCTAAAAATTCTGCAGTAATTCTTCCTGAGCATTCTTAAATGCTTGGTTGCATAAGACCACTGCCTTTTTCCTTTTTGTTTGACACGAAACAATGTGGATATCGCCACTGTTGTCCTTCTAACTAAAATGTTGAAAGAAATTGGATGTTCAAAGCTTTCATCTTCCTGGATTAAATTGTAATATGTTTAAAATTTTAAAAGTGGTGTTTCAACTTAACACATGGGATAGGCTTCTCAAAACACTAGAGGAGAGAGGGAAATTGCAAAGTAATTATTTACTCTTTTGCTTTGTCTTTCATGACATGAAATCCTTTGCTGAATTACTCTACTTAGAAGGCTTTTTCTGTGATGGCGTATATGTACTTTTTGTTTGTTTTTGTTACAATGTGGAATTATTGCTTTTCAAAGGGTGGTGTCACAAGAGGCATGTTGTAAAAATCCAGAGATGCTGCCAGTAATTAGGCAGCTGGGTGGCCTAGAAATTGTCTCCATTACACTGTTGTTTCTTTGCCAGTTCTCCCTGTTCTCTCTTCTGGGAAAGGAAAAAAAAAAATCTTTGTTTTTCTTTACATAGTTTTTATAGGCAGAATGAATAGACCTTTTTTTTCTTTCACTTGCCAGAGACTTCTAACACAACATCAACTTCCACATTTATGATTTATGGCCCTTGCTTTGATTTACAATCGATTGTTAAAAATATGTTTAATGAATGATCAGGGCTACAATATTTAGTGTGTTAAGGGGATTCTACTCACAAATCCATGGGCTTCCCACATGCACACATGCCTCCCACATGGATTAATATCGTGCCTGTTTTTAAAACCAAAACAGTTCTCCAGTCTGGATCACTCTGATAGCCAAGATAATGCATGCCCAAGGTCTGTAAAAAATGAGTTGTCAGCCTGCAGGACAGAGAACGATTTTGTTCTTCTCTCTCTTTGTCTCTCTCTTTCTTTATCTCTGACATGTTCATCTCTCATTCCAACACATGGCTGTGAAAAATACATGTGTGCATGGGCTGTGTGTGTTTTGAATTCTATTATTTGGGTATGTGAGGGAATTTGTATCTCATGCGAGTAGGTGTTCTGTAACTGTTTATTGTACTGACTTGTGGGCTTTTGGATTTCCTTTTATAAATTGTTTGAAGCTTGCTCTGGGGGTAGGAGGAATGGTGGTCCCTGAAAACAAAT
This sequence comes from Arctocebus calabarensis, assembly GCA_963573935.1. Taxonomy (NCBI): domain Eukaryota; kingdom Metazoa; phylum Chordata; class Mammalia; order Primates; family Lorisidae; genus Arctocebus; species Arctocebus calabarensis. The sequence continues at coordinate 20,958 of CAUYON010012780.1, forward strand.
GCTAACATCTTAATCTCTAGCTCCTTTGAATGTTTCCCTATATAGCAAAACAGTGAATGTTACCATATATGGTAAAAGATGTGATTAAGTAAAAGACGTTGAGAGGAGGAATTTATCCTGGATTATCCTGTGAGGTCCTAAATGCAACCACATGTGGACTTGTAAGAGAGGCAAAAGGAGTTTTGAGACAAACACACAGAAAGAGGTAATGTGACCGGTGAGTGATGGGAGTGCTGCAGATACAAAGTTAAGGTCGCCAGGGACGCCAGGCAGCCGCTGGAAGCCAGAAGAGGAGAGCAACCCACTCTCCCCCAGAGCCTCTGGACACAGGGCAGCCTTGCTGACACATTGATTTCAGTCTCCTGCCTCCAGAACCATGAAAGAATACATTTCTGTTCTTTTAAGCCACCCAAACTGCGGTAATTGATTGCAGTAACCACTGGACTCTAATATGCTGCCTAACCCCATGAATCAGGCACGCAGGGTCCTGGGCTTGCAGGAGCCTCGAAGCCCAGACCTGTGGGGATGGTGGGAAGGAGAGGAAGGCCCTAGCAGTGAGGCAGAGACTGGGGCAAAACACGTTGGCCCCAGAGCTTGTTCCTTACCTAAGAAATACCACAAACAGCATTTGGTGCAGGCAAGCATTGATATTTGAGAACTGAGAACTGAGAACTAAGAACTGCAGTAGTAATTTAGGTGGCAGAAAAAAACTGGTCAGGGCCATCGATAGAAAAAAAAAAATTAATTGAACACTCACTTTTGCTGGGCTTTGAACTACCACTGAAACTTTCAAGTAGATTTCATTTCTCATTTTAAAGTTTAAAATTCACTGAGATTAAATAACTTGTCCAAGATCACAGAAATAATAAGTGCAAAGCTGGGACTCAAAATCGAGTTTGACTTCTACCTTAGGGTTTCCACTATTACACTACATCAATGGTTCTCAACCTTCCTAATGCTGCAACCCTTTAATACAGTTCCTCTTGTTGTAGTGACCCCCAACCATACAATTATTTTTGTTGCTACTTCATAAACTGTAATTTTGCTACTGTTATGAATTGTAATGTAAATATCTAATATGCAGGAGACCCCCCAAAGGGTTGTGACCCAAAGGCTGAGGACCACTGCACTACACACTCCCACTCTGCTTCACTGCCCCTACTCATGACCACAATAATAGGCACCCAGGGCCAAACTTAATGGGCCACATGTTGATGGGAACTGGACTGTTTCAAGGCTCTGTTTAGTTCTGGGTGAACATCCAGATCAATCAAAGAAGGAGCCCAATTCAGTGGAAAAGAAACCAGTATAAGGCTCAAAGGATGCTACATTCAAATTCAGACTTGGCCAATATGAGCTATGACATCTACCCAATAGATCAGTCCATGAGAAGACATATGAAATCAAAATGCCTACTTTAATATTTAACAGGAAAAATGTCCTCTCATTACATGGTAGGGTTTGAAGATAATTGGACAAAAGAATGACAGGCATTGCTGCTGGTTGGTACACACAGTTCCAAGCTCTATAGTTGAAGCAATCATTGAGTTCAATTGAAACTATAGAAAATGAGAGGTGATTTGTTTTGGTGAAATGGTGATGTGATTAGAAATCCAATTCCCTAAAAGCCCCAGGTTTCTTGTCTGCATAATTTATACCAATAATGTTAAAAAACACTTGGACTTCAGGGCAGTGCCTGTGGCTCAAAGGAGTAGGGCACTGGCCCCATATACCAGAGGTGGTGGGTTCAAACCTGGCCCTGGCCAAAACCTAAAACAAAAATAAAAACAACAACAACAACAAAAAAAACACTTGGACTTCAGCCAAAGCAAGGCATAGTATTTATTATCAACCTACACAAATATCCTAAAGGCTGACCTTCAACATGTATTCTGACATTAAACATTTATTAGGCTGCATTTGATGTAATATTGATTGATCTACCTCATCAAACTTTTGGAGTACGAGATTCAGAGTCAACATTTTGGAGGTAGATCAGTATTTCAGGTAAATCCTCTTACAGGCATATACTGTTTACATTTCAATAGCATTATTTGGTAATTTTTAAAAAGTATTTGATATAAAGCATTTTGTACCTTAAATTTATTTCAACGGAAAATTAGAAACACAGTTGACTTGAAATATAGTCTCTTTGGGATTGAAGAAGGAAGAATTTAGTAATTTTTCACTTGTTTTTCCAAAAACAGAAAATAAATATTAACAATAATGGAACAAATATATACCTGGAGGAAAATCAATGAATAAATCTTTCAAATAGAATGATTTAATTGATCACTAAAAAATAAAGACTTTATAAAATGCTTCATTTTTCTTAACTGTAAAAATTTTCATACATTATCTTAAGTTTAAATTATCATTTAACTAAAAAAAAAAAAAAAACAGGTAGTCTTTGGATAAGCTGTGCATGTTTCAGGAGCAGAGTTAATACCCACCCCTTATAAGTCATGTGTTTTTGAAAGATTTTTGTTTTAGTATTGAGAATGTTTTCCGATAAATGTGAATTCTTTCTCATACCACCCTTACAACTGGCAGCACACACTCACAAATCGCTGCCTTTGATTACCCAAGGCCATCAGAAGCACAAAGGGAGAACAAAGCATAGCTGTACCCAAGTATGTAAAATCTAATCCATGACCCTAACCTCATTAGCACTGTTTTCCACCAATGGATAAGCTATAGTGAACACCTTCCTCTGGGAAGGATTGTCAGAGCAGATATTTATTTTGAAGGCCTCAAAAACCCTTTATAAAGAACAAAATGAAAACAAATAATGATCCAGTACTTATAATGCAACTTTTAGAACTATACTTCAGTCATTGGTTGATCTAGGTTAATGAAAGATGGTGACAATCTCATTTATATATTTGGATGTATCATGAGTATCAGATTTTTAGGACCATTAATGATTCAACTTTATAGTTCCTTCTTAAGAAGAGGTAAAATATATGGCCAGGTAAGAAAGTATAACAAAAGGGACCAGAATGGCCTATTTGTATATCAGAAGTTCTCTCTATAATTACATTAAGTAATTATAGGCTCTATCTCTTAGCACATAATTGGTGGAATCATAGCTCATGTAAAGAGTTTTGAAAATAATCTATAGAAAAATCATACCTTATATCAAATAAGTTCTATCCAAAGATGTACTGTAAACTTGATTAAATTCATATGAGTTTGTTGGACAAGCACTAGGAGCTTGACAATATCCCATTTGTTCTGAAAACATGATATTTTTTAATGTAGGGAGAGCTTTTTCAAATGTATTATCTATACTATGTCTTTGTACCAGAAGCAAATTATTTTTTTAATCTATAAAGATTCCACGTGCCCCCACACTATCTGCATCACCTGCTGATTTCTCAGTCGGACCCCATTTCCAACCTGTACAGTGAGGAATTCTGACAAGAAAATGTATGCTCAAAGTTCTCAACAAAGGGGAAATTACTTTATAGTCCGCTATAAACATGTGGAGATAGCTGAAAGTTATTTCTTCTCAACTCATTAGGGATGGTCTAACTTGGCTAATCTACACTGTGTTTAAATTACATAACTGCTTTTCCTAATTTTTAGAATAAGTACTATATTTATTACCCACATGCTGAATGTTTGAAATAGTTAGAACCAATAGATGTGGTACAGTGGCTTGTTTGTAGCAGAGTTGATTAAATTGCCCCAGTTGACGTTTTCACATGGTTCTTTCTCACATAATTTATTCCAATCAGTGTAAAAGTTGCTTATGCTGAAGGAATTGTGTATTTGACAACAGATTGTTGGCCCCAAACAGTTGATCAGAAAAGTATTTCAAATGGTGGAGGGGGGGTGTTTGGAGGGTTGAGAAGCCTGTGTGCTACAAATCCTGGGTGCAGATGGGAAAGAAAGGGTTATAGCTGCTACACTTTTCATTTTATTGTTCTGCCAGCTACTATTACCTACAGAAAGATAGTTTCTTCATTTCTCAGACTTCTCATCTGTCAAATGGGCTAATAGTTGCATGAATAATATGAAAATTGGCAACCATATAGGTAAAAAAATGGTCAAGTAAGGAATTTCATACAGTTCATTCCAATAATAGTATCCATATCAAAGGACTATTGCAAGGTTATATCAGTTAATTCAGGCAAAACATTCAACGCAATGACTGAAACACATTAAGAACATGCAGGATAAATGTTAATAATTTTTAAAATTATAGTTATTACTATTTTTAAGCCTAGGTTTATGTGAAGAGAGATATATGATGTATACTGTGTTGGTAACTTTTATTTCAGTTTGTTGCTGCTATTCCATCTCACTTTTTACTGGTGGTACTAGGGGAGAAATTACTGAATAGTAACGAAGAGTGCAGCAGGATCACCTCTTACTCTCCCTATACTATAAAGTCTGGAGTGTCTAATTCAAGAGAGAACAGTCCAGAAACAAGGCCAAGTGCAAGCAGGTAATGAGTGCTGGAGTTGTTACTTGATTCCAGAGTCTGGTCATTAAAGCCAAGCTTAGAAAATTCAAGTAACCCAGTCAAATGTGGCTTGAAAGCCAAGTTAGTTAGTCATGGGTGATAGGGAGAAGAGTGAATCAGGAGAGACTGCAAAGCCACAGGTCCAGGATGCAGCCATAGGCTCTGATTGGCAATGTCACTGAGGAAGCTCCAGCTCCAGGAAAAGAAGATGTTGAGCCACCACACAGCAGAAAGTCACAAAGGGAGGGTCACTTGAGCAATCTCTTTTGCCTTTTGGTCCACTAGTTCATGGAAGCTGCCTGGATAATTGTTAGTCCAACTGCTGTAATTGTTTCATCTGAGGGGAGGAGGGAGCACTCATCCAGTTAGAGTTCCTGTAAGAATCCTTAAGAAAGACAGATGAGATCAGGGTATGAATTTGATAATTTTCTTTCTGCTCAGTGGAAAGACTACAGTACCTGGTAAGAGAATTGGCATGAGCCTCACAATATTGCCATAGCCCTAATTCTTCCACAAATTATTCACACAGTATGTTTTGAATAAAATAAGACAATGGGAGGGGAGGGACAAAACGGCCGACTGGAAGCAGCTTCCGACAGAGGCTCCTGTCCACAAGGAAAGATAAGCTCCAGAAACTGCCTAATTGAGCTGAAGACTGGGAGCCCAGATGAGAGAAGGAGAGAAGTGATAACTGCAGGTCACCCCTGAGGCAAGCTGCAACTTCCAGAAAACAAGCTTCAGGCAGAAAAACTGAACTACAGTTTTCCACCATTCTGAACTTCCAGGACTCCCTTCCCCACTTACCTGACGCACCAGAAGCCTGACCTCTGCTGAAACTGAGGGAGGAGGACTTGAGCAGCGCTCACCTTCCCTATTTGCCAGACCAGGTGGCTGGCCAGGTAAGAGACACTGGGCCCCACAGAGCCCCTGCCACCCCCAGGCCAGGGATGCCACCAAGACCCCTGTGCTGCTACAATCCATGCCACACCAGACCCCAGCCCACTGCCCGCATCGGCCAGGAAGCCGGGTCTTGGCCCACGCCAGCAGTGGCCAGGAAATCCGCTAGGATTCTCACATGGTGCCAATCTGTGCCCTGCCTGGCCTCAGCCCACCACTTGCCGAGACCCTTGACCAGCACCGATCCATGCCCCAGGCCCACCACCCACAGCGGCCATGAATTCCACTCCACAAGGTATCCCTCGCAGCCCTGACTGGCATCCCACTGGGCCTTGGCCCACTGCTAACAGTGACCAGGAACTCCATCAGGCCTCCTGTGTGCCCTGATTTGCACCCCACAGGGCCTTAGCCGGCCTCCAGCAGTGGCCAGAAAGTCCGCCAGGCCTCCCTCATGGTGCCTATCTGTGCCCTGCCTGGCCTCAGCCCACCATCTGCCGAGACCCCTGCTTGGCCCCAATCCATGCCCCAGGCCTGTCACCCACAATGCAGAGGAACTCCAATCTGCCGGAATCCCTGCAGGGCCTTGACCTCCCCCACCAGCAGCGGACAGGAACACCACCAGGACTCCAACTGCCCCGCTTGACACCCAGCCAGGCCTGGGCCCTTGTGAGCAGCGGCCAGGAAGTCCTCCAGGCCTTGCTCAGGTGCCAATCTGTGTCCCACCGGGCCTGGGCCCACCTGGCTGCAATCCATGCCCCAGGCCTGCTGCCCACAGCAGCCAGGAACTCCACTCCGCCAGGAATCCCACAAAGCCCTGACTGGCACCCCACTGGGCCTTGGCCGGCTGCCAGCGCTGGACAGGAACTCCACCTGGACTCCAGCACAGCCAATTGGCACTCCACAGGGCTGTGGCCAGCCACCAGCAGTGGCCAGGAAGTCCGCTGAAACTCTTATGTGGTACAAATCTGTGCACCACCTGACCTTGGTCTGACTCCCTCCAGGACCACACCTGGCTCTGATCCATGCCCCAGGCCTGCCATCCTCCCTCAGGAGCCCTCCTCCAAGCTAGAGACTGCTTGCTGAGGGCACAGGCTCCCTTTGCAAAAGCCACCAGGTGCCCCATCCTACCCACTGCTGCTTGATCTGGGTGTGCCACACTCCCGCAGCCAGAACTACCTGAGTGGGACAGTGCCAGAGGAGCTACACAGGGTCACTCCCTACAAAGATCCAGCAACAACAGAGTGATCCTGCCAGTGTCTGATCTGGGAGAGACACCTCCCCAACTCTGAGGACGGTCATAGGCAACAGTGAAAAATAATCATGAGGAGGAATCCACAGAAAAACTCTGGCAATATGAATAATCAGAGTAGATCAACTCTCCCAAGGAACGACAAGGTAGATATAGTACAAGATCCCTTGCATAAGCAAATGGCTGAGATGTCAGAAATCGAATTCAGAGTCTGGATAGCAAATAAGATCAGCAGAAAGGAGGAAAAGATGGAATTAGAATTTCAGGCGGTAATCTGAATGATCACCCAAAAGATGTCCCAAGAATTGAACAAATTCAAAGACCAAATGACCAAAGATTTTGACACATTGAGACAAGAAGTTGCAGCCCTCAAAGATCTGAGAAATACAGAAGAATCCCTCAGTAACAGAATGGAACAAGCAGAAGAAAGGATTTCTGACATGGAAGACAAATCTTTAGAATGCTCCCAAACTTCCAAAGAAGAAGAGAAATGGAAGGCAAAAATGGATCATTCTCTCAGACAGCTCTGGGATAACTCGAAGAAAACCAATATTCGCCTTATAGGGATACCTGAAAACGATGAAGTGGCATAACAAGGCACAGAGTCTGCTGTTTATGGGATTATGAAGGAGAAATTTCCAGACATGCCAAGAGATTCTGAAATTCAGATAGCAGACAGTTTCAGAACCCCAGCTCAACTCAACCCAAATAATACCTCCCCGGGCAAATCATAATCACTTAACTAAAGTTAATATGAAGGAGAAAATTCTGAAAGCAGCCAGATGTAAGAAATCCATTACCTACAAGGGGAAGAATATTAGAATAACTTTAGATCTCTCTGATCATACCTTTCAAGCTAGAAGAGAATGGTCATTGACTTTTAACCTCCTAAGACAAAATAACTTTCAACTCAGGATCATGTACCCACTTAAACTGAGTTTCATTTATGATGGAGAAACTAAATACTTTAACGATATCCACATGTTGAAGAAATTTTCTATAACTAAACCAGCTCTCCAGAATACTCTCAGAACTATCCTCCATAATGACAAGCACAATCCTTCAACACAAAAGTAAACTCACCGAGAAACTTTTTACCAAATTTCACCTTCCACAGTGATGAAAGGATTAAAAATGTCCACTAGACTTTCTAAAGATTTATCATTGTTTTCAATTAATGTGAATGGTTTAAATTGTCCTCTAAAGAAGCATAGGTTGGCTGACTGGATATAAAAACTCAGGCCAGATATCTGCTGCATACAAGAATCTCACCTTACCTTAAAAGATAAATCTAGACTCAAGGTGAAGGGATGGTCATCTATATTCTAGGCAAATGGAAAACAGAAAAAAGCAGTTGTTGCAATCTTATTTGAAGATATATTAGGCTTTAAACCAACCAAAGTAAAGAAGGATAAAGACGGACATTTCATATTTGTTAAAGGTACTACTCAATATGATGAGATTTCAATTATTAATATAGATGCACCCAACCAGAATGTGCCTCAATTTATAAGAAAAACTCTAATAGACATGAGTAATGTGATTTCCTCAAGCTCCGTAGTAGTTGGAGATTTTAATACTCCTTTAGCAGTGTTGGATAGATCCTCCAAAAAGAAGCTAAGTAAAGAAATTTTAGATTTAACCTTAACCATTTGACAACTGGATTTAACAGACATCTACAGAACATTTCATCCTAATAAAATTGAATACACATTCTTCTCAGCACACTGTGGAACATACTCCAAAATTGATCACATCTTAGGTCACAAGTCTAATCTCAGCAAATTCAAAAGAATAGAAATTATTCCTTGCATCTTCTCCGACCATCATGGAATAAAAGTTGAATTCAATAACAACAGGAATCTACATACTCATACAAAAACATGGAAGCTAAATAACCTTATGCTGAAGGATAGCTGGGTCATAGAGGAGATTAAGAAGGAAATGACCAAATTTATGGAACAAAATGACATTGTAGACACGAATTATCAGAACCTCTGGGATACGGGAAAGGCAGTCCTGAGAGGGAAATTTATAGCACTGCAAGCTTTCCTCAAGAAAATGGAAGGAGAGGAAATTAACAACTTAATGGGACATTGTAAGCAACTGGAGAAGGAAGAACATTCCAACCTAAACTGAGCAGAAGAAAAGAAATAAGCAAACTTAGAGCAGAATTAAATGAAATTGAAAACAAAAGAATTATACAACAGATCAATAAACGAAAAGTTTTTGATTTGGTCAATCTGTTTTTTTAAAGGTCAATAAAATAGATAAACATTTGGCTAACCTCCTCAGGAAAAAAGAGTGAAATCTCTAATTTCATCAGTCAGAAATGTTAAGGACAAAATAACAGACCCCTTAGAAATTAAAAAAATCCTTAATGAATATTACAAGAAAATTTACTCTCAGAAATATGAAAATCTCAAGGAAATTGACCAATACTTGGAAGCACGCCACCTACCAAGACTCAGCCAGAATGTAGTGGAAACATTGAACAGGCCTATATCAAGTTCTGAAATAGCATCAACTATAAAAAACTCCCTAAAAAGAAAACCCCAGGACTGGAGGGCTTTGCGTCAGAATTCTATCAAACCTTTAAAGAAGAACTAGTACCTATATTACTAAACCTCTCCCAAAATATAGAAAAAGATGGAATACTACCCAACACATTCTATGAAGCAAATATCACCTTGACCCCTAAACCAGGGAGAGATCCCCCCTAAAAAAGAAAACTATAGACCAATATCAGTAATGAATTTTGATGCAAAAATATTTAATAAGATACTAACAAACAGAATCCAACAACACATCAAACAAATTATGCACCACGACCAAGTGGGCTTTATCCCAGGGTCTCAAGGCTGGTTCAATATACAGAAATCTATAAATGTAATTTAGCATATAAACAAATTAAAAAATAAAGACCATATGATTCTCTCAATTGATACAGAAAAAGCTTTTGACAATATCCAGCATCCCTTCATGATGAGAACACTTAAGAAAATTGGTATAGAAGGGATATTTCTTAAATTGATAGAGGCCATCTATGCAAACCCACAGCCAATATCATATTGATGTGAGTTAAATTAAAACCATTTCCACTTAGATCAGAAACCAGGCAAGGTTGCCCATTGTCTTCATTGCTCTTCAGCATCATAATGGAAGTTTTACAAATTGCAATCAGGGAAGAAAAGGTGATCAAGTATATCCACATACGGTCTGAAGAGATCAAACTTTCACTCTTCGCATATGATATGATTGTATATCTGGAAAACACCAGGCATTCTACTACAAAAATTTGGAAGTGATCAAGGATACAGTAATGTCTCAGGCTACAGAATCAATACCCATAAATCTATGGCATTTGTATATACCAACAATAGCCAAACCGAAAAAACAGTCAAGGACTCTATTATTTTCACAGTAGTGCCAAAGAAGATGAAATATTTGGGAGTTTATCTAACAAAGGATGCGAAAGATCTCTATAAAGAGAACTATGAAACTTTAAGAAAAGTAATAGCTGAAAATGTTAACAAATGGAAAAACATACTATGCTCAAGGCTGGGAAGAATCAACATAGTTAAAATGTCTATACTACCCAAAGCAATATGTAATTTTAATGCAATTCCTTTCAAAGCTCCATTGTCATATTTCAAAATCTTGAAAAAATAATATTTTGTTTCATATGGAATCAGAAAAACCTCGAATATCCAAGACATTACTCAGAAATAAAACCAAAGCAGGAAGAATCACGCTACCAGACCAGAGACTCTCCTATAAAATGATAGTGATCAAAACAGCATGGTAGTGGCACAAAAAAAGAGAGGTAAATGTTTGGAACAGAATAGAGAACCAAGAGATGAATCCAGCTACTTACTGTATGATGCTGGGTGAACTGGCTGGCAACCTGTAGAAGACTTAAAATGGACCCGCACCTCTCTCCATTAACCTCCATTAAGGTAGTCTCTCACTGGATTAACGATTTGAACATAAGACATGAAACTATCAAAACATTGGAAGGAAGTACAGGGGAAACTCTAGAAGGAATAGGCTTGGGTGAATATTTTATGAGGACGACTCCCCAGGCAATTGAAGCAGCAGCAAAAATACGCTACTGGGACCTGATCAAACTAAAAAGCTTCTGTACAGCCAAGAACATAGTAAGTATAGCAAGCAGACAGCCCTCAGAATGGGAGAAAATATTTGGAGGTTATGCCCCTGACAAAGGTTTAATAACCAGAATCCACAGAGAGCTCAAACATATTAGCAAAAAAAGAACAAGTGATCCCATCTCAAGAAGAGCAAAGGACTTAAAGAGAAACTTCTTCAAAGAAGACAGGTGCATGACCTACAGACACATGAAAAAATGCTCACCATCCTTAATCATCAGAGAAATGCAAATCAAAACTACTCTGAGATATCACCTAACTCCAGTAAGATTAGCCCACATGACAAAATCCCAAAAACAGAGATGTTGGCATGGATGTGGAGAAAAGGTGGGAATGCACAGTAATATGTTCCTTTTGGAAGGATGTTTGGAGAATACTTAGAGATCTAAAAATAGACCTGCCATTCAATCCTATAATTCCTTTACTAGGTATATACCCAGAAGAACAAAAATCACATTATAACAAAGACATCTTTATCAGAATGTTTATTGCAGCCCCATTCATAATTGCTAAATCATGGAAGAAGCCCAAGTGCCTATCAACCCATGAATGGATTAATAAATTGTGGTACATGTATACCATGGAATACTATGCAGCCTTAAAGAAAGATGGAGAATTTACCTCTTTCATGTTTTCATGTTTTCATCTTTCATGAAAGATGGAGCTGGAACATATTCTTCTTAGCAAAATATCTCAAGAATGGAAGAAAAAGTATCCAATGTACTCAACCCTACTATGAAGCTAATTTAAAGGTTTCATATGAAGGCTATAACCCATCAATAGCACAAGAATATGGGA
>CAUYON010012783.1:0-33875 GCA_963573935.1 Arctocebus calabarensis
TATTGAATCATAATTGTGTACATTGGTGCAATCATAGGGCAGAATGTGCTTCATATACAATCAGAAATATTTTGATCGTACTGTTACAGATAGCCTTCATGGCATTTTCTTGATCACTACATAAAGACATTGACACTCTGCATTTAATAAGTTTCACCAGTACCCTGCTAAGATGCACCGTAGGTGTGATCCCACTAATTGCCCTCCCTCCACCCATCCTCCCCTCCTCCTCTCCCTTCCCTTTCCCTTTTCCCTGTATTCTTGTACTATAATTGGGTTTTAGCCTTCATATGAAAGCTATAAATTAGATTCATATTAGGGCTGAGTACACTAGATACTTTTTCTTCCATTCTTGAGATACTTTGCTAAGAAGAATATGTTCCAGCTCCATCCATGTAAACACAAAAGAGGTAAAGTCTCCATCTTTCTTTAAGGCTGCATAGTATTCCACAACCTAATGGGACAAATCAATGTTATTTTTATATTCCAGAAATGTCCACATGGAAATTGAAATTTTTCAAAATCACCATTTACAATAGCATCAAAAACAATATGAAAGAATTAGGAACACAATAACATGCATTAAATATCTATATGCTAAAAATAACAAAATTGTTAAGAAAAATCAAATATGTAAATGAAAGTGAAATATAGGGTGTTCATAAAGTTCATGTGCAAAAAAATACTTTAAATTGTACACAAACTTTATGTACATGCTGTATACTATGTTTATGAATTGGAAGATTCAAGAGTGGTAAGATGTCAATTCTCAGATTTACATATAGGTTCACTGAAATAACAATATTTTCTTTTTTTTTTTTTTTTTTGAGACAGAGCCTCAAGCTGTCACCCTGGATAGAGGGCCGTGGCATCACAGTTCACAGCAACCTCCAATTCCTGAGCTCAAGCGAGTCTCGTGCCTCCACCTCCCAAGTAGCTGAGAATACAGGCACCCGCCACAACGCCCGGCCATTTTTTGGTTGCAGCCGTCATTGTTGTTTAGCGGGCCCAGGCTGGATTCGAACCCGCCAGCTCAGGTGTACATGGCTGGCGCATTAGCCTGTTGAGCCACAGGCACCGAGCCAACAATATTTTTAATTTAAGGGCAAATAGCCTAACTGATTTCAAAATGGCTCTAATCTCAGAAGACTTTCTTATGCATTGGTAATCTGTTCCTAAAATAAATTTATTTATTTATTTATTTATTTATTTTTAGAAACAGAGTTTCCATTAGTTGTATAGATTGGAGTGCAGTGAACAGATCATAGCTCATTGTAATGCCAAGCTCCTTGGGTTAAAGCAATCCTCTTGCCTTGGCCTCCCAAAGTGCTGAGATTATAGAAGTCAGCAGCTGTGCCTGACCTGATCCCAAAATTTATATGCAAATGCAAATGACTTAGAATAGCCAAAAGAATATTGACAAACTCCTAGAAGAAAATATAAAAGTTTTGCTAACTTGAGGAAGGGACTGATTTCTTAGATAGGGCCCCCCCAAAAGCATGAATTATTATTACAAAGGCTAATTGGATTTTATCATATTGTAAAATGCGTGCTCTATGAAAGAAACTGTGTTTTTTCATTCTCATTTTTGAATGAGAATGAAAAAAAAAAAGGACCAACTAGCGTAAAAGGAAAAAGTTTGCAAAACATAGATTTTATTTAAAAAAATCTTATATCCTTGGCTTGGCACCTGTGGCTCAACGTGCTAAGGCATCAGCCACGTACACCTGAGCTGGCGGGTTTGAATCCAGCCCGGGCCCGCCAAACAACAATGATGGCAGCAACCAAAAAAAAAAAAAAGAAATCTTATATCCAATATATAAAAAAACTCTCCTTTTTTTTTTTTTATTGTTTGGAATTCACTGAGGGTACAAAGAATTAGGTGATGCTGATTGCATTTGTTAGATAAAGTCCCTCTTATTATTGTGTCCTGCACCCAAGAGGTGTTCCATATGCTGTGATTCCCCTCTCCCCACTCCCTTATTCCACTACCTCCTCATTGTATTAGCTCATCCACTGCCTTCATATTAGAATTAAGTACATTGGCTTCTTGCTTTCCCACCAACCCAGGAATGGATTAACAAGTTGTGGTATATGTATACTATGGAATACTATTCAGCCATTAAAAAGATGGAGCCTTTACATCTTTTGTATTAACCTGGATGGAGCTGGAAAACATTCTTAGTAAAGCATCTTACGAATGGAGAAGCAAGAATCCAACTGTGTATTTTTAAAAATATTTGAGCAAGCACTTTACCAAAGAAGATACATAAGTACATGAAAAGATCCTCAACAGCAGTAGTCATTATGGAAACACAAATTAAAAGTCAATGAGGTTTTTTACCAGTGTACATTTATTAAAATGGCTAAATGTTTTCAAAGGCAGTGTCAAGTGTATCAAGGATGCTGAGCAAATAGAACTCTCATACGTTGCTGGTGGGATGTACAATGGGAGAGCCATTTTGAAATCAGTTAGGCCATTTCCTCTTAAAATAAAAATATGTGTACCACTATTTCCTATTGAGTTAAAAATACGCTTACTGCATGATATGGAAATCCCATGTCTGTGTAAGTACCCAGGTGAAATGAAAACATACATCTACTCTTTTATTCCTATCACCTCTAAGAAAGGCAAAAGTATAGGAACACAAAAGATCATTTGTTTCTAGGACCTTGGGGTGGGGTAGGCCAGTGGCCCACAACCTTTTTGGTACAAGAGATTGGCTTCATGGAAGACAATTTTCCCATAGACTGGGGGGAGAGGAAGATGATTTTAATATGGGTTGGCAAACAATTGATTTATCACGGTTTCTGTGCAGTCAGACTTCTCTGCTGAAGGGAATCTGTATTTGTGGCTGCTCCTGAGCACTAGAACGACTTTCAGCTCCACCTCAGACCATCAGGGATTAGATTCTCATAAGGAGAGCACAATCTAGATCCTTCACAAGTGCAGTTTACAGTGAGGTTTGAGCTCCTATGAGACTCTACTGCCCCGCTGACCTGAAAGAGATGGAGCTCAGGCAGCGATGTGCAGGGAAGCAGCTGTAACTGGAGATGAAGCTTAGCTGGCTCACCCACATGCCCCTCACCTCCTGCTGTGTAACCCCAATTTATAACAGGCCACAGACAGGTACAAGTCCAAAGCCCAGGGTTGAAGACAGCAGGGATAGGTATTGACTACAAAGGTGCATGAGCAAAATTTGAAACTACAAATGTTCTATATCTTGACATGTTGGAAGTGACATACTGTCTTTCTTAGTGAAAGCTTATCAAACTGTACAGTTTAAAAGGGTGAATTGTGTATGTGCAAATGACACCTCAATAAATCTGACTTAAAAATTAAAAAGTAGAAAGTATTCGATAATAATGTGAATAACAGTGGCATTTGCAGTCATGTTGATCTTTACAGAGGGTCAACGTTGTCTGTCTCTAGGCATCATTTTGAGGTTAAGAAATGTATTGGGTTTTCATCTCCCCTTTTTCTATCCCTTTTCAGTTGGATTTCACCAAAGGGAAACACCACAAGGAGTTATAACAAGGAAGCTAGTGCTCATTTCGAGGGTTCCCTCCCCCTGTAGATTACTCTTTACTGGCTATGTTACCTTGACAAAAGGTCACACATTACCCAATTGTTTTCTGCCCTCTGTCTGAGTCCCTATTGCCAACCTTGACCCTTCGCTGCATGTTCACTACACTGCATTACCCCTTCTTCTGTTGCACCATGCCCACATTAAATTCTACTCAAATTACTCAATTTGAATGTGTCACCTCTTTGGTGCCAGATCCCAACTGATGCAGATAGTGAGGTTCAACCCCTGCCCCGCTCATTGCTAAACTAAGAAAATGTGTGCTATCCATTTGACACATTTGCGCTTTAGTTTGAGCTTTAGTGCCCTCATACGTTGTGTCTGAATAATCATACCTCCCTGGCAAGGTTGTTATGGGAATTAAATAATAACATGCTACAGAAAAAGTTTTCGTTGATTTTGTTTCCCTTTCTCATCATAGTCTCTCCCCACCCATCACTGGACATTCCTTCTCTTCATTTTTCTGTTTCGTTGTATGCTCTTGTTTCTCCTCTCTCCAAGGTTACAGAATTTTTTTCTATCATGTATGAATGCTTAAGTAAATCACATAGACGTATATAATGTACAGAAGACTGTATAAATGGCTTAAATGGACTGTGATTATGTTCCTAGAATAAACTGTGGCTATTTCCACTGCTGCAGAACAGTTAAGTCAAACTTTTGAATTAGGTCAACAAAATCCACAAATAGGGTGGAATCTTTGGACTGTCTAAGCAGGGACAGATCTGGAATAAATCAGCCACAGATATCACTTGTCAGCATGCAAAGGGAGGCGTTTCAAAGGAGAGAAGATACGTCAAGACTATTGGCTTCTGGTAGTATTATGATGCATCCGTTATATATTGAGAGTTTTCCATCATGTGGGTTCAAGCTAACGTAATTGTTTTATGGCAGTAATGTCTAAACAAGGGTCCACAATTAGGCTGTATTTTTATCTTGACTTTGTGAACTATTGCTGCCAACGACTCAAATTTCAAGCTTGTTGAGACATATGTTATCCCTGGAAACCCTTCATAAAAATGAAGCAGTTTACTGGCCCACCAATCCAGTGTAGTCTGGTCAGTTCCCCCAACTAGATCCAAATTAACCATGTAATGAAGCTTCTCTACTAGTGAATAGTATTTAAAATGGCTTTTGAAATAAAACCAAAAATAACAAATTTCTGTTAATATTTGTGTAAAAACATAATCTGGTTGGATTCTTTTTTCTAGTTTCTTTTTTTAAAATAGTGAGACAGAATGCAGTGGTGGGGAAAGAACTGGAGATGAAATTAATATCTGTATTTGAAATCCAGCTCTGCTACCACTTCCTAGCTGTGTGATCCCACAAGGTCACCTAATTTGTCTGAACATCAGTCTCTGTATCTGTCAAATGGGAATCTGACAGTGAATCAAATGAGCCAATAATGATCTAAAAAGACAACATATTACCTGTAAATATTAATTTATTTTTAATAATTTGTTTTTTAAATAATAATAATTTGTTCATAAATTTGTTTGTAATTTATTTTTAATAATTTGTTTAGGTAATTAGTAGGAGATGAAAATGAAGGAATACCTCAGAGGCAGGAATACTATTTTGGTTGAAAGGAAATCAAAATACTGAAGAACAAGAGCAAGATAAGAATGATTACAACGTCTGCATTTATAGCCCACATGTCACAGTTCAGTATTTATAGGTTTGTTAGTGACAGTCTTCCAATTATAGCAATGTTAATTATGAAGTAGCTGTCATTGTGTTTCATGGACACAGCTCTGTGCACCTGACTGAGACTGAAGCAACTCATCATTTCCGTGGCTGACCATTTCATTAAAGTGTCCAAACAATATACAAACACATCAGCTTGGGTATGATTATAATCTCTCTCAATCTGACTTTGAAATGCCCCAGTGACTTCTACACAGATCTTAATGCATTTTATTTCCCAAATAGGATGTGTAATAATCAGAGCCGGACAAAAACCCCAGGAAGAGGTGATGGTCTGAAGCTGAACACAATATTAAGTACATACTTAGATTTTCCAGAGCCCAAGCACCCATTGCTACTTAAATACCATGAATCCAACCAACAGATAGAATAAATGTGGAGAGAGAGACAAAAGAGAGAAAGACAAAGAGAGAAAGAGAGGGAGAGATTGAAGAGAGGTTTGTGAAAATGTTCAGTGGAAAATCTGTAGAAATGATGTAACAGAAAGCAAAGGCAGGGATTGGAGTGAGGGGTGTATAACTGAGACTATAAAAACTCAGAGAGAAAACTCACCATCAGGGCTGAGTTTGGGGTAAACTGCACAGAGAGGACTTCAAGTTAGAATCTCCTGGTTTTTCACAAGGTAAGTTACATGTAAAAACTGATAAAGATTTAGTTTTCTTTCCTTTTAATTATTTTTTTTTTACTTTCATAGACTTTTCAAATGTTTTGATAATATCTTCATTTTGGTAAGCTAAGGAATTTTTCTGAATATTTCTCTCTGTAAAATAAGAACAAATTCAAGGATATTTTTGAAAGCAAACTTAAAGTGAAGCTAATCGTTTCCTCAGAGTTTATATTTATCACATTGCTCTTGCTTTTATTCATTTCCAAACAAAGAGAAAGGGAACTTAAAATAATGATTCTATAGGCAAGTTAATAGTATTATTTTTCTTTCATAAAGATGTTCAATATCAGGATTTTTTTAATGTACAAAATTGGTCTAGTTTAAACAGCCTGAGTAAAAAAGAAAGTTTTTCTTTTATTTCTATTACAGTTGGAGCTTAAGAAACATCTCTAAATTAATCATCTTCTATATTCCATATTCATAAAACCAAAAGCATTCTGTTTTTCCTCTTATAAAAATCAAATGTGAAAATATGATATTAATAGTTGGAGTACACTTAGATCATGTCTCTTCTTCAGCATTTGTAGTACGCTTGCTATTTGGTGGCTGAATTGGGAATTTATCTGAAATATGCATTTGAGTTCTATTTGAAAACAAATTTTATTTCAGGTTCTGAAGTATAGATATATAAGTGTACACTCAGCAAATTCAGTTCTATTAATGTAAAATATTGTCCTTTTGAATTACAATAACAGACTATAGGTTTATAAATGTAATTATGATTTGTTTCTGAGTAACCACTCTAAAATTTAAGTAATTCAACAATGAATGGTGGTGATTTTAATGCCCATAAAAGCTATAGAATTGATAATGTTATAGCTAATGGTCTACCCAAAAACTTT
The DNA here is from genome assembly GCA_963573935.1 of Arctocebus calabarensis. Classification (NCBI taxonomy): domain Eukaryota; kingdom Metazoa; phylum Chordata; class Mammalia; order Primates; family Lorisidae; genus Arctocebus; species Arctocebus calabarensis. The sequence goes on from CAUYON010012783.1 coordinate 6,804, forward strand.
AGGAACAATTTGTGTGTTCTCTTACTGTGGTCCTGCTCTTGAACATTCTTTTTTTTCTTTTTTTTTTTTTGAGACAGAGTCTCACTCTGTTGCACTTGATAGAGTGCGTGGCATCACACAGCTCACGCAACCTCCAGCTCCTGGGCTTAGGTGATTCTCTTGCCTCACCCTCCCGAGTAGCTGGGACCACAGGCGGCCGCCACAACGCCTGGCTTTCTTTTGTTGCAGTTGTCATTGCTGGTTTAGCTGGCTGGGGCTGGGTTCGACCCACCACCCTCAGTATACGGGGCCAGTATCCTATCTCCTTAGCCACACATGCCACCTGCTCTTGAGCACTCTTATAGAAATTTTTTAAGGAGAGCTTTCTGTCAAAAGGAGTTCAAGTCTCCTCTCTGTAAGTGAATTTCACTATGGCTTCATTCAAGAAGTTGTTTAGGGCAGCACCTGTAGCTCAGCGGAGTAGGGCACCAGCTCCATATGCCGGATGTGGTAGGTTCAAACCCAGCCCTGGCCAAAAACTGCAAAAAAAAAAAAAAAAGAAGAAGTTGTTTAAAGTATTTAAGTTTGAGTATTTCGTTTGATTTTCTAGAGTTTTGAACAAATTCTTATATAATGAATTGGGGGCAGCAGACAGGCAGGTATCTTGAGTTAACTGAGTATGGGAACCCAGAACTATAACTTTAACTTCCTGTTTAAATACACTTAATGGTTTGAACATTTGATTAATAAAATTAGACAAATTGAGCTTGTCTCAAAGAAAAAGAAAGAAATTCTAAAATAATATCCTAGTTCTATCACTATCCACCTATGCAACCAACGTCAGGCAAAGCTCAAGCACAAATCAGGGCTCAATAATATGCTATTGTTATTATTGAAAAGAAATAGTATGTACCAATTTCTATTACAAAGAAATAGAAGTACCAAGATGCTGAGTATGAAGATGACTTGGGGAAGCCCCCATGTCGGTAAGTTTTCCTTGTAGTAGAGAAAAAAGTACTAGCACAGAATCTTAGGCCTAAATCTTTGGCCAGGACCTAATTTAATCACTTTGCGAATATTTCACCTACTGTGATGCTTGGCCCTTGACAACTTTTGCTTAGATTCAGTGGTGCAGTCAAAGAAACATGAGCTTTGGAATCTGAAAGCCAGACGTCTAATCCCAGTTCTGATGTCAACATCAAGAACAAATCATTCAGCTTCCCTGGGGCTGTAGTCTCCCCTCAGTAAAACTAGAGTCTGTAGGGATACAACAGGTGAGCTGCAAGTTTCCCGGGGAGCTCTCTAAATGGACCAACACCACACTGGCCTGAAGATCTCTTTGATTAATAATAGGCATTTTTTAGCTGAGATTCCCTCTCTTTTCTTTAAATAAGTCTCGAGTACCTCCCTAGAGCAGTGATGTGTGTGATTTTCCAGCGGTTGGCTAGGCTTCGGTTGGTTGAACGGGCTGTTGCCCAACATTACCCCTTTTGCCTGATTGTCATCCCATCAGCTCAGGCCTCAGCCAAGATCCTCCTCCCTCCAGGAACGGCGCCTCCGCCACCACCTTCCTCAGCTCTCGCTCCTCTTCAACCATTTCTGCATTCCTGTCTTATCTGCTCTCTCCAGCAAGCTCATTCTCTAAGCTCATTCTCTCTGAACTTCACTTTCTTCATCTACTGAGAGTGTTAAATTTGATAATTATAATGATCACTTTCTCTCTTTCTAAAATTCTATATTCCTATGACACAACATTCTAAACGTGGGAAAACTTCACTTTTAAAATATGATACATAATGATAATAAAATTTCATTTTAGGTAGGATAATTAGAACTTGCATAATAATTATGCATTGAGTGAGTACAATGAACTTTCTTCCCTTTGTTTTCTTCCCAAGGTGATAATTTCTATAATTGTATGCTATTTTTATAAAAATATTGTGACTCAAAATAATAACAATGCTTAAAATGTTAGAGGGCTACCTATAATTCTCCTTAGTAAAATCTCCTTCCCCTACTCAATATTATTTTCCTTATTACATTTTATTTCTTATCACTCTGCCATAATTCTAGATTCTGAAGGCTAATTTTATTCCTTGAAATAAATGTTTAAAAATAATATTTTTATAAAAATTAAAAGCAGTAAAAATATCTTGAAAAGTTGCTATGTTTAGAAGGTATTATCAGCAAGGTGATAACTATTATGTATTGCATAACCAATTTGCGCCAGTTACTTAACCTGTATTATTTTTAATTCTCATAATTAGCCTAAGTGTTTGATGCATTTTCCTGATGAAGATGTTAAAACAGAGAGGCTAAATAACAATTCAACTCAGGATTAAGATCCAAGTCTACATAACTTAAGGACCAACCTCTTCCTACTAATTCACTTTATTGTATTAGAACGTGTATGTAAAATACCAGGAGTTCTAAAGTGATTCAACTTTTATCTGTTCATCAATTTAAAAAATAGAATTATAATATTTTCCATATATATCAAACAAATGTGATTATTGTGAAAACAAAGGGGGATAAGTTAATTTCAAAATAATAAATCACTATGGAAATGTTATTTTTTAAAATGTTCTTCATAAAAATTATACTTGAAGAAAATAGAAGCATTCCAGAAGGAGTCTGCGTTTGCAGGAGAAAATCCCTGGGCAGGGCAAGTGGTTGAGAGGTTTCCACCTCTGCCAGGCTGTTAGCAACCAGAGCACAGAGAGAGGATCTTATTTGCTTTTATACCCCTAGTACCTGACATACAGTGCATGGCTAACGAATGCATTCTGTTGTTGATTACTACAAAATTTATATTTTTGACTCTCTGTTTACACATTATAGGTCCTTTCCCTTTGAATACATTGGCTAGCTAACTGCAATTGAATGTTAAGACTTTTTATTAAATCTTATAGGAAAATACAAATTGGGGTAAAGTGTGAAGATGTTGACAATCTATATTGTACTGAGGCTTGAATATGCTATGTTTAACTTCATTTATCCCATTTTACCCTCTACAAGACTTTTTATGCCACATAAAAATTGCCTATGCATCAAAGGCCCAACCACTATGTTTATATACAACTCTATCAGCTTTTCCTTATCTATAGTTTTAAAGGGTTTTTAATCCATTTAGTAAACTTTAGAACTAAACGATAAATTTCCTGAGCAGAATTGTCTACAATTATACACTGCAATTCTTTTCTGTGTCTAGGTGACTAAGTTAATTTGAAGAATCACTTAGTTTTTCAGAAATCTAAGTACAGATTAGTGTTTCATAGGAAAACTCTTAAACCTTAGAGGGATGATTTTGGAGAATGCTGATGAATGTCACTGTTTTTCCTTTTTAAATTGTTAATTATTGATATGATGTTTTGGTGCAGACATGCAACGTGAATTGATCAAAGAAGAAGAATTAGGATATCGACCACCTCAGACATTTATTATTTGTTTGTGTCAGGAATATTCTAATTTCACTCTTAGATATTTTAAAGTTTACCCTAATTTATTGGTGATTATAGTCAGTTTATATATGTTCTCACTCATATGTGGCAGGGAGATATTAAAAACAGTTGAACTCATGGAGCCAGAGAGTAGAATGACAGTTATCAGAGGCAAGGAAGAGTAGCGTCAGTGAGGGATAAAGGGGGGATGGTGAATGGATGCAAAAATATAGTAGATAGCTAGATAGAATGTTACCCTTGCTAGAACGAGAATACAGGACATGACATATTAATGGACATGCCAGAATTCCACCATGAACTTCATCTGTTTTGCTGTTAATTGTGGAAACATGGACCAATGTCTGCTCTTCTTCAAGCCTTAGTTTCAATATCAATAAAACTGGGATATTCCTGTTGACATAAAGCTGTTGCCTTTATTCATTCCATACATCCTTTTTAGTCAATACAGGCATTCTGTTGACTGCTGAGATGCAATGAGGAACATGTCATCACCTCTTCTCTCAGTGACTTTACATCAACTAAGTGTTCGGTTAAATGGGGAAATCTGGTTTTGTTTTTTAAATAAAGGAATCTTTCTTTAAAGTGGCAGTGTAAGTTTCAGGCTTCTAAATTTTTTGCCAGAAGGAAGCTAATAGTATGATTAAAGTAGAAAAATACAGAAGTGCATAAAAACAAGAGTTTGAGATTTGGGAAAGCAAAATTGTCTTTAAAAAAAAAAGTGAAAAGGGTGCCAAATAGAATAAAATTAGTTAACACATGTATACTAGTAGATCATCATTTTTCATGATTGTAGTATTCAGTGAAATTCATTTTAAAATGTAGGTGTCTGCCAAATTAAGAACATCGCATCTATAAAATGCTTACATCATAAAATATTTGTTTTGGAGGTGGAAAAATGTTTTACACTTATACAAATAGGCTACACTTGAAAGAGCACGAAACTGGGAGTCTGAAAATGTGAGTTGTTCTAGCTCTTCTAACTGGCTTTGTGAGTTTGGAAAATTTACTATTGCAAATTTAAGAGCAATAAGAAATGGTAAGAACATATACCTGATTTTTTAATTTTTTTAAAATATGGGAAATGCTAAATTTTCCCATCTCTATTTGCACCTGCTTTTGAGGAATCCAAAACATAAAGTAAATCCCCATCACAAAACATTACTAAACTAAAATTTCACAAGGAAATTTTTTAAATAAATAGCTAAGCACCATGAGTATTTCTCAGATGTGTTTTTATGAGGATGTTAATAGTTGATATATATTTTCATGACAGAAAATAAAAGCTACAGGCAATTTTCAGTTGCTTTTCAGTGAATATCTAAAATAATTATAAATCTCTTATATGAATTAATAAAGATTTTAAACTAATTTCTCTTTTCTAATTTCAAAGTGCTACAACAACACTCAGGAGCCAAATTCACCACAGACTGTGATAGTTTTGATAAGGAAAAAAAAAAAACATTGGAATGAGGTTTCAGTCTTGGTTTTCTAGCAGGCAAGTGGGTCAACCATCTATCGGCTTCCCTCATCAAAAAAAACTAGGAAAAAACCTATACCACTTTTTAAAAATATTGTCATTCATTGAAATGTTGAAATTATCTATATAATGACAAACTTGACTCTATAAATGGCTCCAAATTCCCTAACTGTTTGTTAAGCTCAAGTTTTATGTTTGCTGGAAGAACTTGTCTTCCAAACCTCTCTTCAGCTTCATAATAATCACATTTATAATATATAAGTAAAAGGGTCTTGTTCTGTCACATTATCTTGTAGTTTTCAAAATGTTTTCATGCACACTTTTAGTATTCCCATTGCAAAGTTTTTATGTATGATAAAATAAAAATAAAAATGGTCTAGTAAGTTTTTTTATAGATAAATTTATATCCTCATACATTTAAGTAAATAATACTAAATATAAAATTAAGTTTGTTTATTGCTCTTACTTGGAAACATTAGGCCAATTCTAGAATTTGTGCTATTTATAAATTAAATAATTTAAAATTAACTGAAATTAATTCGTTCAAGTTTTGTGTGATAATTAAATGAGTTTTATTAGATAACTTAGATAGTTTAAGAGTCTCGTTCAAGGTCATCAGGCCAATAAGGAGCATAGCCAGGTCATGTATTCTTATATTTCAAGTCTAATGCTGAGTTTTTATGCAATTAAAAATATATGTTCTGATGCCAAACATATATTTATTGTTTGAAAGGGTTTTCTTTTTAGAATACTCATTAGTCATAGAGGCTTGTTGGAGTAACATCATGCAAAAAAATGCACATACATATGTAGATATGTGTGTGATATTCTAATTAAAATGTCTTTGTGTTCACGAATTTTATGTCTTTTAATATTAAGATTGTGATTACTGAGGAAATATTCAAATTAATACTTTTTCTTGACAGACTGTTATTCCAAATGAGGGGAAGAAGTACTCAATCAGATGCTTAAAAATGTAAATATGAATTGTGTGATTTTAAAATACATATCTGATAATCAAATTAAGTATCATTTCATCCTTTCCATCTGTGATGCCAAAGAAGAAATATAACTGTCTCTATGTCATGTGGAACCTCAGTTCTAATTAAGGTTGTTTTGAAAAGATAGAGGAATGAGTGTACTGAGAGAAAAGTAAAAAAAAAACAAAAATCCAAGTAAACATTTGAAAATAAATACATACATATACCATATCTTATCAATCGTGCCTTATATTTAAGGCATATGAAATCAGAACAAGTCTTTCAACGTCAGTAGCCACATTAGAGGTCAGTTAGATCAACATCATCTTACCAGACTAGAGAAGAAAGGGTTTGCCCAACATCATATCACTCATTAAATGGTCCATCAGTGAAGCCCCTGCCCAATCCCTCCTGCGTCAGTAAGTTACACAGACTGTGTGAAGCATCCTGTGTAAAATGCCCTGTTAAATCACTTTTAAGTGTTTGTGCTCTGTCACAGTAGAAAGAGAAAGTAAAGATAAGGTAAAAGTTGAACTAGTTTGAAACTTTTTTTTTCTTTGAGACAAGGTTTTGCTCTTGCTCAGGCTGGTCTCAAACTCCAGGGTTCAAGCAATCCTCCCACCTAAAGTGCTAGGATTACAGGTGTGAGCCACCATGACCAGCCTGTAGATCTTTTATGTTTAATTAAGTTCTCTGTGTTTTATTTTTATTGAAATGGGGGTAGGGTGGAATCTATTTTAAATATTTCTAGTCAAGATATTTGTGTGAATAAAAGATCCCAGATGGTGTCAAGATTTACCCAGAACCCTGGTACCTCTGTGAGTTTCAAATGGTCGGGTCAGCTGTTCATAAGTCAGATATTAATTATAAAGTCTCAGGTTAAAGAGAAATTTCCTTAACCACCTTCAATGCCAGCCTTCAAGTGTAGATAGTTTAAAAGTTCTATCAGTTACAAAGTGCATTAGATCAGTTACTAGTTCACATTGCTTCTCAGTATTCACATACACTTCTTTTCAGTATAATTATCTCTCACTTTAACATCTTCCTTCATTCCAATTCGCCAACCCACTTGAGAGATTTTTTTTTCACAATAATAATGCTCATTGCCTCATTGACTCTTCCCCTTTGTCTTCAACTGCTATGAGTACATAAAGTTGCATATCTTCATAAAGAGCATGATATGTTTTGATACAGGCATACGTTGTGAATTAATCAAATCAGAATAATTGAGACGTCTATCACCTCAGGAATTTACCATTTCTTTGTGTTAGGATCATTCCAATTCCACTATTTCAGTTATTTTAACATATATCCTTAGTTATTGTTGACTATAGTCACTTGGTTGTGTAACCAAATATTATTTATTCTATCTAACTATATTTTTGCATCCATTAACCACCCTTACTTTATCCTTCCTTCTTGCAACTCTTCTCACCCTCTGGTAACCCTCATTCTACTGTCTCCAAAGACCAATTGTTATTAATATTTAGCTCCCCTATGCAAGTGAGAACATGTGAGATTTTTCTTTCTGGGCTTGGCTTATTTCACTTATTGTTCTCCACTTTCATCCATGTTGTTGCAAAAGGCAGAATTTCACTCTTTTTGTGATTATATGATATCCTATTACAGGTATGTACCACAATTTGTTCATTCATTCATCCACTGATAGACACGTAGGCTGATTCCAAATCTTGGCTTTTGTGAATAGAGTTGCAATAAACATTGGAGTTCAGATATCTTTTTGATATACTGAATTCCATTCGTTTGGACTTATGCTCACATTGGGATTACTAGTGCATATGGTAGTTCTATTTTTAGTTTAGTAGCTGCCATACTATTTCTGTAGCAGTTGCACCCACTAATTCTTAATAATGGAAACATCTTTCATCATTTTAATAGGCTTCTCATCAAATTCTGGTTTATATTTAATTAAAGGAGGTTTGCGAATTTTTTTGTGCTGAGCTTTCAGAGTCTAATATGTTAACATGAACTTTCATTCTTCTAAAGGAATATATACTATATCCCAAACTTTAATGCCAAACTTTATACCTCCTACCTTCATCCGCAATTACTTCAGTCAGGTTGGAAGATCTATTCAGGATATAATGAGTTCTTACATGGGGAAAGTCTTTGAAAGAAAGTGTAATATGTTATATAATGTAAGATGTTTATTTATTCAGCAGTACTATTTAACCTGTAAAAACATGTGATACTCCAAATGGCTAAAAAAAAAAAAAAAAGTTGAAGGTACAGCTAATCTTCCTATAAGGCAGACCCTGTGCCAAATGTCTCTTTTGAAATTCCTCACTACCCAGAGAAATATTATTCAAAAATTACTCAATAAAAATGATTGATATGGAGAAAAAATTGCAAACACGACCACTTTAGTATATTCACAGTTAATGAAGAATGTTCTTTGAATGTTCTTTCTGCATACATGAAGCCAAGTAGATTTTTAAATCCTGGGCTATATTTATCCACTCTCAACAAAATAGGAAAATGGGGCTGAACCTAGTCTTTTTCTTTCCTCCCTATAATTTCCTCTGTTTCTAATTTTGTAGCAATCAAGTTTCAACTAGTTAATCAAATGTCTTTTGTATGGCAGGTGCCAGGGTGTTTGTTTTCATTAGTATACCAAGTGCCATATTTAGGAACTTGGCCTTTGGTTAACTGGCTGCAAGCAAGGCTTTAAACCCTTAAATGTGTGTATTTAAACTCAGCATTTATTTTTACATCTCCCTATCCAAATAATCAGGATGTGGTTATCTGTAAGATTGTACATTATGATTTTTCCTATATACACCCGAGCACAAAAATATATGCCTCAAACATAATCATCAATACTATAAACATTCATCATCTTGTACCATTTATAAGATTGCAGAAATTAAGGGAAACCTGGTTAGTGAAATGTGCATAAAAATAGTTAAAGGAAATCCACATAGAAAAGCTTGTAAAATTAGGGAATTTTATACTTTGTAACCTATTTTTACCATGAGAAAAGCAAGAGAAAACATCACCTTTATCTTGTATCTTTCATTAAATGAGAGCTACTTTTTTAAAAAAAGGTAAGTAAGAAATATGAAATTGTTTTTAAAAATACTTTTATGTTTTTAATATATCATTCTTTACGTGAAAAGAAGGTCAGAGAAATGCCAGCAAAATCAGGGGAAAATATAATTAGGTAGTGGGTTTTATAAAGGCAGTTTGGGGTTCTTCTTTTTACAGTTTAAGTGTTGCAATCTTTTTATATATCTTCTCACTGTAGAGGTGTAGTCATGATTTATTGTGTTTTGATAACTTGCCAAAAAACTCGGTTCAAATATCACTTTAACAAAAAGAGAAGACAAAGAGAATATATTGCTCCCTTTCAAAAAGTAATGGACTGTAGAGATGTTGCTGGTGACCAGCTTCTGTGACAGGTTCTGAAATAGACCACTTGCTGTCATAATGAACTTTTTTAGACTACATTACATAAAAAACAAAATTATGTTTTGTAAAAAATGTCATAAAGAGTGCTAAAATATTTTATCTCCATTTTAAGTCTTAATTGACATAATACAGATACTATTGTCTACAAAAAATATGTATTCACATTCTAGCATATAACATTTATTAATAAAATCTATACTAAGGTTGCACAGAAATAAGTTTTTTAAGAAAATGTGATAAATCCTTGGATCACAATAGAACAAATGTAGTTGTTAAAGAAATATTTAGTAAGACCTCAGAAACATTCTTTCACTTACCAATTATAAACAACAAATGAGATAAAAGGGTCATATATTCATCAATCCTCTCGAGCTTTCTTGGTAGAGAATCACTTTCTCAAATTAGGAAAATGGAACTCAGATACGTTGAATGGTACAATCCAAGGTCATGCTGATACTAAACCAAAAATGAGACTCAAACCCAATTCCCAGATTCCATTCTAGCATCCATTTGCTCTTTGTAGGTTTCCCGAACGAACATTGTTTAGGTGATAGATTTACTAAGACCTCTCATTTGAAGGCTGAATTGTGAAGACTTTGCCAATGCTATGCACTAAGGGGTAAAGCTTGAATTCAAGCCACTTCGTCTATCTTTCCCACTGTGATCGTCCCTCGGCAGGACAACTCCTCCTGCTTCACTGGGTGATGACGAGAGTTTCAGTGGTCAAAGCTGGCAGCTGGCAAGCCTGATACAGACTGTAGATTAGCTTTAATGGCTTTTTTAATCTAAAAATTCAGAAATACATAGATGGTAACCTTTGTCCTTACTATTCAGAATTTACAAATGTAATTACTTTTACATATATGCTTTAAAATATTATAGATTACAAACTGAATCCCTTATGTTTCCTCCATAATCTTGGGCACTTTTTCTATCTCCCCAGAGGCAATCATAATTATAAATCAAGTTCATTGGGCTCATACTTTAATTATATGTACATATACCAAAATATATGGAATTGCTTTGTGTATTTATAATTTAGATAAATTGTGTCACATCATATATATTGTTCTGCATTTCCCCTTCCCCCCAAAAACTGTTTCCTTGAAATCCGTGCACATAGATATACATTCATTTAAATCATTTAACCACACATACACATACATTTAAATAATTTGCTTCAATTTAATAATTTGAATATATCTTGACTAATAAATCTATTTTATTTTCAATGGGGCTTGGGTTGATTCCAGTGTTTTCCTGACATAAACAATGAGGCTGCAAGCATTCAGATGCATTTCTTCTTATAAACATTGTTTCTCAGGAACACATACATACCCAGAAGTGAGTTAAATATGTCATAGATAGAAAATGATCATTTGCAACATTTTTGTATATTGCCCAATTTTCTCCAAATAATTGGATCTATGTCCAATCCTACCAGTATTTTTTGTGTGTGTTTCCTAACATCAGTCTAACATTTGCAATGTTGACTTTAACTTTTTACCATTCTGTTGTGTATAAAATCATTTCTCTATTTGCAGTAAATTAAATGTGTGTGCTATGAAATGTTTATTTTCCATTAAGGTCTCTTCTTTTCTATAAAATATCCATTCATAACTTTGCCCCACTTTCATTTAACTGTTATGTCTATTTTTAAAGTTTTACACATCCAATTTATTTACATGTACCAAATGTCCATCTTTCTTTTTTATGTACGTTGTAAATAGCTTCCATTAGGGAATTGTCTTTTGGCTTTATTTCTTGCATCTTATCCTATGGAATTTTTCAATTTTGATGTAGTGAAATTTGACTGTTTTTATAAGATGTCCTTTTTAAAAAAACTTGCTTAAGAAATCCTGATATAAACACATACATATAGAAATACTCCTAACTAATGTCAGGTGTTTTTAAAATTTAAATTTAAATGCTTTTAGAGGCATCAACTTCTCTCTGGTTCACCACAGACCCCACCAGGCTTTACTTTATACACCTTACCACTTTTACACATTTCTTCTCTGGTACATAGGGTTGTACTCTTTGAATTAAATAAAGAAGAATAAAAGAATAAAATTAAGTGAATTATATTTCTCAGTCTCTAGATTAGATTGAATTAAATTGTTATTATAGCTGTTCAACCCTAATCTAGGTTTACATGAAAATGAAGACTTTATAGAATGTGTTCTGGGAAATCAACAACATCTATTAAGCATTATTTAAGTTGTGCAGAAGTGCAATTTAGTACCTTTAACCTGAAGTATTTGGATATCATTTGCCTCTAACAATCTATTTAGGAGTCCTTGTTCTCTATCTTTATATCTCAAATGATTCAATGTTAACTACAATGTGTGTGACCTCTAGATGCTGGACTGGAAATTAACAAGTGCATATTCCATCCTGGCTATGACGCTGATGATGTGGAGCTCAGAAAAAGTGCTCTCAGTGGATGTAGCAACTGAGGTAATGTAAAAAGTTTACAGAACTACATATATACATTCTTTTATGGACATAAGTCATTTCTCCTAGTGTTAGAAAGTGCAGTTGTAGCTGACAAATAGGAAGATAACACAAAATCAAATAGGGAAATAACACACAATCAAGAACCTAAGTGTTTTTCTGTTGTCTTATTTTTATTGCCAACATGACATTCAAGGTTGAAGATTTTAAATGTAAAGAGAGGTGATTATTTTTCTCTCCTCGCAGTGGATAAAAAGCAAGCCAGTTATCTAACTGTTAAAAGGAACTTTAAGTCATAACAAAGATTTGTCCTCAGTGAGCAAAAAAGCATTAAAAGAGAAGTCTTTACCATTTCAGGCACATTTCAGCTAGATTGGTTATGTCAAGATAAAGTGCTTTTATGTAAATTTGAAGCTATTTGCATGGAGAATTTAAGTAGTTTTGTTCAAACTTTTGATTACAGTACAAATGTTTTCTTAGTGCTATGACTAAAGTAGAAAGGAAAAAAAATGTCAAAACATCACACAGAGAAAAATTAATTTAACTCATTTGATCTTACTAGAAACATTTATTCTGTGCTTCTTGAGTTACAAAGGGGAAGTCTGAAATGCATCTGAAAAAAGACATGTATGAATTGTAAGTCTTTTTCCTGAAGATTAAGGATATTTCTGAAAAGAAACAATACTCTCTTTTTGTATGTGTATCAGTTGGAATAATAAAAGCATAATTTTTGGAGCATGCTTCAAGAGAGAAAAAAAAATCTTTGCCCTTCGAAGGTTTGTCTCCTGCTTGTTAAAATTTCTTTCCAGTGATTATAGCATGCTTTCCCTTCTCCACTGTCTATGTTGTCAAGGTCGTATAGGGAAATGACAAGTTGAGATTTCAGAAGTCATTTGGGCTTTGCACAAAGAACTATAAGAAGTATTAAAGTTTCTTTTTCATATGATGGTAATGATATTGAGGAAAACTAACTTCACAGCAGTACTCAGGAGAAATAGAGAACAGGGAGGTAGGAGGCATAGAAACGAATGAAAGGTGATGAAAAGCACCCACTAAGTGATGAAGAGGACCTGAGTCAAAATAAATAAATAAATAAATAAATAATGATGAGAATCAAAAAGAGCAGATCAGACTGCTGCTGATCAGAAGAATTGATCAGATTTTGTGCAGATCTGACTAGATAGGGAAGACGGAGGCTCAAAAGCTTTGAGTTTGTGTGTCAATGTTTCAAAAGAGAGTTGCCTTGAAAAGAGCGTGAAAAATGCCAAGCTTTCATTTTATTAGAGAAAATGAAAAGAATAGAAAGACAATGGAAGAAATAATCCAAGAAGAAAAAGAGAAAGTGAAGAAAAATCAAAACTAAGACCAGGAGTCCAGCACATGAAGATATGTGATTAACGCAAGCAGGGAAGAGATCTCCAACATGTTTCCCACATGGAAATACTCTCAGGTTCTTAGAAAAGAAGTATTACAGAATGACTCAGGATTCCTAAGGGGAGAATTTAAAAATGCTGTTTCAGGGTTTAGGAAAGGAAAAACTGAACACATATACTTTTATGACTTGAAGTGCAAAGTGGCAATATGTGTAATAAACAAACAAATAAGAAATTTTACATAAGCCAATAAAGTTATTGGAATAGCTCATACACCTGTAGACACTCATTAACGTTTGTTAATAAATCATATGTATACAGACAGAATGGTCCCTGGGCACAGAGAAAGAAGTATGTTTACTTGTAACCCTTAAGTCTAATGCAGAACCTAATAGTGGATTCTTAGTGGTTTGAATCAATAAAGAATGAATAAGTGGTTAAAAGAAAATAGCACAACGTTTCATTTTTTCAAAATTCATTAAATAAAATACTTCATCAGAGAAGTGTTGATCACTATAAGAAAAATACAAAGATAGTCATTGAGTAGAAAAAATATAAGACTAATTAGACAAAGGCCTGGGCCTCAAATTTCAATCCAATAAGGCATACAAATATATTATAATCAATATAATACAATGTAATAGGTACATTGATGAAGGAGATATAGATAAAGCACTATGAGAATACTAATAATAAGAAAGGATGGAGTTGTAAAGAGTATGAAAAAAAGTGACTTGTTTATGTGCTGAATTTTAGAAGCAACCCAGGAGGTCTTTTCTTTATATTTTTGTTTAGTTTTGTTATCATATTTTCTCCCCACTTCTGTGAGTTTCAGTCCCCAAAGTTCAACCTTTTCTCTTTGAAAAATAACCCCATGAAAAATTACAAAGGTGGAAATGCTAAATGCAGAAGTTTTACATATTCAGAGCATCTTTGTCTATGAAGGGAATCACCCTCTCTTCTCTACAGGCCTTTGATTCTGCAGTCACAGATGTACAGTCACCACCTACAGTCAGGGAAGAGAAATTAGCCACCGATCTAGCAGCAAAACTCTTTCTTCTTGATGAACTGGTGTCCCTGGAGAATGACGTGATTGAGACAAAGAAGAAGAGGAGTTTCTCTGGTTTTGGGTCTCCTCTAGACAGACTCTCAGCTGGATCAGCAGACCATAAAGATAAACAGAGGTAAGTGAACTCTTGGAGAAGGAAAGATTTTATTTTCTAATTCTTTCATTCTGGGTTCTGAAATAGAGAATTCCATTTTTAAAATACAGTGAAAATTTTGTAAATAAACAGATGATAGGGTGTCAGCTAACTTATGGGTTTAATAGTGTGATCTTGGAAATAAGTGTTTAGACTGGGAAAATGAGTGCCACAGTGTTAATTAGTAGAGTAAGACTTCCACAGCTGACCACCTTCCTGCAGTGCCACCTCCTTAAATTGACCTAATTTTCATAGACCAGACATGTACCCTATGTTCATATCAGCACAGTAGGCCAAGTTCCTTACGTTGACCACCTCTGTAAGTGATTAATACATCACTACTGTATTTTTGTCATAATATTTCCTAAGGTAGAGTCTGTTGAATATAGATATAAAATAATGAGGGGAGGAGACATGTGTGTGCATTGAGGTAAATACTCTGGTCAATTTGAGCTTTTTAATTAATAGATGTCACCAGAACACCACTTAGTTTTGACCCTTGATATAAAGTTTTTTGAAATATGTGAATGAATCCTGAGAGGAGAACTCTCAGAACTTGGAACCAGCACATAGGTTTTTAAGTTCAGTTTCTTCTCTTGTCCAGCCATGTGAATTGTACTTGTACCCTTATCCTTTATCTCAAGCCTATTTATCTATAAAATGGGGAAATTTCCTTCCCTCCATAATATGAAATTAGATAATCAAATGTAAAAGCTTTGTGAAATATTGGTTATCATAAGAGAATTAGAGTAGTGAATCTCCCTTTAATCATTGAGAAACTGTCAATATTTTAAAGCAACCACTTCAAACTCAGTTCATTTCCACTCCCTCAGTATCTGTTCATCATGCTATAAACTTCATATTAGTAATGGCACAAAAGTCTACCTCATTACTTAGACAGGTATCTGGGAAATTTACTAGGAATCCTTTTGCTCACCTTGAACATTTTGTATCTCACAAAGTCTCTAAATCTGATTTGTTTTCTATGTTAAGTATCTCTAGAATATCTTCTCCCCTTAAGACTTTTCTAATTCTGCCCTAAATTATTATTTTTTAATATCATTTCTTTCTCCAGTCTTTCCTCATCTCCATCTCCACCATCATCACCACCCCATTATCAACAAGGTGGCCTCTAGTCTGCCACCAGGATGATCATCTAAGAGTCTTGTGTGAAATGTTCCTCACTGCTTTCAATGTAAAAGTCAAATTCCTTAGCAAAACCTACAAAGAATTCTATGACCCAGCACCTTGTTTCTTCTTGTTCTTACCTTTACTTCCTTTGGTACAGTCAAATTTGTTTCCTGGAGCTCTAGGTCTTGTCATCTTATTTGTGGTTCTAATGATTTTTCTATGCTCAGTAATTGTTAGTATACAGAATACCATTTGCTAGACCCCTGTTCTACAAGATGTTCAAAGTTACATTAGAAATTAAAATCATTTCTTGGAGATTGCAATTTGTCCTCCTTGTACTTCAAAAACAGTCTCATACCTGCATTTAGTAAAGCAGATCTTACTTTAACCAGAGAAATACAAATTAGTTCCACTTCTATTCTAGGTACTATGTTGGAGTCTGGTGAGAAAGAAGAAGAAAATATAGTCTTTGTCCCTGAAAGAACCCACATACTAATAAAAAACAGAAATGTTTACAATGAGTTGCAATACAAGAAGAGATACACTTTTAAAGAGCAAATTAAAAATAAGGCAATAAAAATTCCATGCTTAAATGTTAGAACAGAAAATATGTTTTCTAATGAATATTATTTCTTTGATCTCTGAGTCTTATACCATGTAGTCAACTCAATAATCTCAAAATCAATATATACATGCTACATGCAGTACACATAAATTTATAATAGTGCAAATACACAGCATGTATACTAAATGTATACTATATAATATCATATATAAATACATATCTAAAACACCATTCAGGTTTCACCATAACAATTTCTTTAGAAAGTATCATAATGAGAAGCTATCTTAAGAGATATAATCCATCAAATTCAGTGTGGCCATAAAGTTCAAGTGCAATTTAAAATAGCTGTCTATTTTATATGTACATGAATTTTATGTACATATCGCCTGCTTGCAAGAAATAATGGGAAATTGTCAAGCATTTAATATATTTCTGAACAGATTTTTTATATGAAGACCACAAATAAAATAAACGTGTAAAAATCTAAACAATAATGTTCCCATGCATGTATCCTAAGGAAACTACTAGATATGTTACTCTGGGTAAAAATAATGACTGGAGAGATATAACCATAAGAATTGGTTGTAAGTGTTACCTTTAAAACTAAAGTGAAGTGATGGAGGCAAAGAAGAGAATGGCATGTTTATAGTAGAAGGTCTGACAATACAGATTCAGCACAACTATCACACACTCAGAGGCAATGGTTAGAGTACGCAAAATTTACAATAAGCCTTTGATTGCTTCATGGATAATAACTGGGAATAAATAGATAGGAAAACAAACAGAGGCTTGGAGGCATGAGGAAGAGGGAAAAGAAAAGATTACAAATTAAGTTTGTACTAAAGAATAATAGGCAAAAACTGAAAACAGAAAGACTCAATGTGGTAATATACAAATATTAACACAAACAGAGCCATAAAAATAAAAATTAAAACTTCTCTATACAAAATAACACAATAAAATAGAACACAGTGAAAATCTGTATGTTGTAATAGCTACATATGTAAATATAATTTCTAAAAATGATTTTAAAAGTCAAATACACTAACACATGTAAATGGATATCTCTTGCTTTTTAAAATATCAGTGTTTTCATATTGGTAGATAAAGGAAAATTCTTTTCTATATTTAAGAGATACAGTAAAAATAGTGAGACTTAGGATAGTTGACAATAAAAATAATAAATTATATTAAGAAAAAACATAAATTAAAAATAAAAAATGCACCAACGTATATCAAAGGGATACAACAAGAAAGCTAGGAAATAAAAAAAAAGTACATTAATAACAGACTTTAATTCATTTTTTAAAATCCAAGACAGATTATATATTCAAAACTTATAAACGATTCATGTAACATAGTTCATAAAAAAGAATACAAATAGAATATAAATCTACTTTTAATTTTGACCTGCAATAATAGAGAATATAATTTATTTTCAAGTGAATGTGAAACATTCGTAAAATTTATCATATATGAAATGACAAAAAAACCTCAAAAATTTTTAAAGAGCAGATAATTACAAAAGTAATCACTAACTGAAATAGAAATTAATAAAAAGTTAGAAAATAGGAAGAAACTCTTATTCAGAAAATATAAAATAATCATTAATTTACTATTTGATCAAAGAAGAACATAAAATAAAATTACACATCTTATTGAAAATAGTAATAACATAAATATAATATTATGGGCAAATAAAGCAAATACAGGGTATCCGTAAAGTTCATATGCAATTTAAAATAGTTTTTTTACATTGTAAATTGCACAATGAGTTTTATGGACACCCTGTATTTCAGATAGAAATGCAAATGGTACAAACACTACACCTAAAGAAAAAACACTGGAAAGTAAACCAAAGTAAACAACAAAAAAAATCAGTGGTAGAAATAAACAATGACAAAAGCTGGAATCAATAAGTATGTACAACACAACACACAATGCAATAAAGAAATGCAAAGTTACAAACAGAAATTAGATAAAAGATGACAGAAGACCTTATTTGCAAAAGTCTAAAGGAATGCAAAATCATAGGCATAATGTTAACTAAGAATATTCAAAGAATATCTGAGCTAAATTATAAAAATAATGCTAAAATATTAGAGGAAATCTGAAAAATGGAGATATATATAATAAGTTCTTTTTTTTGTTTTTGGAGACAGAGTCTCATTATGTCACCCTAGTAGAGTGTCATGACATCACAGCTGACAGCAACCTCAAACTCTTGGGTTTAAACTATTCTCTTGCCTCCGCCTCCCAAGTAGCTGGAACTATAGGTGCCCAACACAACGCCCAGCTATTATTTATTTATTTATTTATTTTTGGTGGTAATTGTGGTGATTGTTGCTTGGCAGGCCAGGGCCAGGTTCAAACCAGCTGGCCTTGGTCTATGTGGACGATGCCTTAGCTGCTGAGCCACATAAATAAGTTCTTGAGTCAAACACTCAAGAGCACAAAGATGTCTGCTCTTTTTAAGCTAAATTATCAATAAGCTGATTATAAAGTTAATTTCAAAGAATAAAAGCCAGCAGAGCCAGAAAAAGTCTGAAAATAGTAGAAAGAAGAGCCCTACCAGATCTTTTGTCTTTACATGAAGACCAAGATGGTATTTTTTTTTTAATTTCAAAACAAGTGTTTTTGTCACATGGATACCTTGAATAATTCTTAAGCCAGGCCTTTTAGTATGCCCATCCCCAGAAAAGTGTTCATTGTACACGATAGGTAAGCTTTCCTCAGACATCCCTGCCACCTTTTTCCTTTCTTGGTTTCTCATGTCCTTTATATTGTATTATGCCCAATGTGTACTTATTGTTCAGTTCCTGGTAATTATTCGGGGTGTTCTTCACTTAGGTCTCCAGTTCTATCCAAGCTGCTGCAAATACTATTATTTTATTCCTTTCTATGGATGAATAGTATTCCATAAATACCCCACATTTTTTAAATCCACCCAGCAGTTGATAGGCATATAGATTGATTCCACATCTTTACAATTGTAAATTGTGGTGCTATAAACATTAGACTGCAGGTGTCTTTTTAATCAAATGAATTGAGTAGATACCTAGCAGTGGGATTGCAGGATTGAACAATAGGTCTACATTTATTTCTTTAAGGAATCTCCGTATTATATTCCATACAGTTTGTACGGATTTGTTGTCCCACCAACAATGTGTAAACGATTCTTTCTCTATGTATCCACACCAGCATTTTTGACTTTTTACTAATGGCCATTCCGATGGGAATAAGGTGGTATCTCATTGTAGTTTTAAGTTGCATTTCCCCCTGATTAGTGGTGTTGAGCATTTTTCTCATATGCTTGTTAGCCATTCATCTATTTTCTTTTGAAAAACTTCTTTCTGTTCATGGCTTTTGCTCACTGTTTGATGGGAGCATTTAATTTTTTTCTTGGTGGTTTGTAGATTGTGAATTTTAGACCTGTTGCAGAAGAATGAACCAGAACCTCAAACTCTTACCATACACAAAAAATAGTTCAAGAGGGATATAAAAGACTTAAATGTAAAGCACAAAACCATAAAAATTCTAGAAGAAAACATAGAAAAACTTGTCAAGGCATTGGTCTAGGCCGAGAATTTATGACAGAGACCCAAAGACCCCAAAGGAACAAAAATAAATAAATAAATAAATGGTGCTTGATTAAATTAAAAAGCTTCTGCATAGATAAGGAAACAATCAACAAAGCAAACAGACAACCTACAGAATGAGAGAAAATACTTGCAAACTATACATCAGACAGGGGTCTAATACCCAGATCTTTCTACATAGTTTTTCTTTTTTTTTTACTACAACACAGGTTATCAATAGATAGATGGATAGACTGATAGATTGGAACAAAAACTCAAGAAATGGACTCAGTTATATTTGCAACTTTAACATGTATAAAAAGCAAATCTCACATTAATGGGTAAAACAGGAGACTTTGAATAAATGATGCTGAGAACTGGAAAAATTGATAAATTCTCAAACTATATAAATAAAAGTAGATGAGCCCATATGGCAATAGAAGAAAACATTGCTGAAGTTCTATAGAGGAGAGTTATAAACTGTTCTAAATTCTTTTTTTTTTTTTATTGAGATAGAATCTCACTTTGTCACCCTCAGTAGAGTGCCGTAGTATTACAGGTCACAGAAATCTCAAACTCTTGGGCTCAAGTGATTCTCTTGCCTCAGCCTTCCGAGTAGGGGACTACAGGCACTGGCCACAATGCCAGGCTATTTTGTTTCTTTGTTTTAGCAGCCCCCCCTGGTGCATGTGACTGGTGCCCTAATCACTGAGCAAGAGCACACTGTCATAAATGCTTCTAAATTCTGATGCAAAAAATGAAAAGTTTAGAAAAAATAAGGGAAAACTTTATAACATATTTTTTTAAAGTTTCCCTGGCAAAAGATACCACAAAACAAAGTAAAAAGGCAAAGCACAAATGTAAAAAAAAAATGTTTGCAACTTGTATCAAAGATGAACAGTTAATGTCTGTAAATATAAAGAACTTTGAAAACTAGAAAAGAAAAAACACCTGTAGAGAATGGGATAAAAACAACAGGCAATTCAAGGGAAAAAAATGTAAATAACTCTTAACCATGGGAAAAGATGCCAAACCATTCTCATTATAAAAAAAATATATTAAAAACTTCCTTGATAGACTATTCATTTCTCAGGCATGAGACTGGCAAAAAATGTATTTTTTAAACAGAGAAATAATGGAGAAGGCTATGAAGACAAGGCACTCCATGTCTTGCTGATAGAAATACAAAATGAATCACTTCTTGCCCTTTTGACTAAGATCAAGCATGGAATACAGAATGTAATCCCGACAGAGGCTAATTCGATATGATAATATCCAGCACACAGTCATCTCTTGGCCCAGCAGTCCTCCTGCTCCTAGAAATCTCTCATTTTCACACGAGCAAAAATGTTTTAAAAAAAGAATGCTCAAAACTACGCATTTTACAACTCTTTGTAACGAGAAAATATACAGATGTTAATCAAAAAGGGAATGGATAAACTGTGACTTCCGCACAATGGAGAACTATACAAATCCACAACCGTAGGAAGGAATGAGAAATATCTCCATAATCTACATAAATCATATCCTATGATTTATGGCATTGTTAATTAGCAAGAGCAAGACAGAGAAACATGAGTATAGTGCAGTACTATTTCAAAATGGCAATCCCAATTTATAAATGTTTATATTAAAAAGCAAAGGGCTAACAATGCAAATATTTTTAAATGTCTTTCTATAGGGAAAGTTAGAGAAAAGAATAAAGAAGTCAAAAATAAAAAAATGGTTTTATTTTTTAAAATTGGTCTTATTTGAATATATAGTAAGAACTCATTTAATCTCATCAGTATGTTTTCTTAGAAACTGTGACATTAAACAAAATGATGTATAATGAAACTAATTATACTGTAGGCTAATCAATGTAAACAGGAATTAATTTCCTATGGCATATTTCTGGTCGCAAAAAATCATGAAACTTCCAAATAAAATCTCAAAACACATCTAATATCCAGCATTGAAATAAATATGAACTATGCTTCCATTTAAGAAAGATTTATAAAAATGAGGGTAATTGCTCAATTTTTGGCCAATCAGTAATGACAGTCATGGTGATAGTGTATTAAATCAAGAAATTAATGTTTGCAGAGCAAAACTTATAAGGAGCATCTCTTACCACCATGCAGTTTAAAACAAATTTTATCAAATATGTCAGGTTCCTGTGTACTTGCATATCATGCTGATTATTGTTATGGACATGTATGATTGTCACATACCTTACAAATTTTTACTTTATACTAATTTGTGTTCTTTCCTTTATTCAGTCAATTTCTAAACTTTTTACTCAAATTCAAGGTTGTGGGTGGTCCAAGTCTATCCCAGCAGTTCAGGACAGAAAGTCGGGAGGCAGCCCTGGACAGGACATCATTCCATCCTAGGGTTCACTCGCAAACACACCCACACTCACTTATTCTGAGACAATCAAGACACAGCAATTAACCAACATGAACATCTTTCAGATGTGGGAGGAGACCACATAATACCTGGAGAAAACCCACAGGGACAGGAGAAAAAAATGAGCGAACTTCACTTCACACAGACAGTGGCACAGCCAGGTATCAATTTTTTTTTTTCTCATCAACTGTACCTGGTTTTAACTTTGAAATCATTTGAATATATTACATAATGCTATAATAAAAATAAATATTAAAATGTGATGCCTAAATGCTTTAAATGACAAGAGTTTATGAATTGAAATTAATTAGTTTAAATCTATATTCCAGTTAATAACATTACAGCACAAAGATTTATACCAAGTGACAGAGTAATTTAATTTGGCTGTACATCCCTAGTGAAATGAGATTAAAAACCCTAGAGAAAAAAAATCTTAAAACTATTTTCAGAAATGATATTATTAGTGATAATTTCCATATTACTTTTCTGAGACTATTAAGTTTATATTGTGGTAAAAAGCAAATATTTTTTGATAATCAAATTCTGTCATTTCCTGGTTGCTAATAAGAACTGGGACTCACAACATGAAAAAAAATAAGATAAAGTTGTTGGATGAAAATGTTAAATAAAAATATAATCCCCAACAAGGCATGATTTTTAAAATGTCCATGAGACATTCATATTAGTATGAATTTATGTTCCTGAAATAATAACACGAGCTCATGATTTAGTCTGTGCACTAAAAATTCCCAAAACCCATCACCAATCCAAGAGAAATGAGCAACCTTAATGACCAGATCGTTGTCTCCCAATACCATTTCTCACTTAAAGGAAGAACTCCTGAGTTAAAGCATTGAGGCAGAAAATGAACAAAATGAGCTTGAATATCTTGTCAGACCTCATAGCAAGGAAATTTACTCTAAAGATCAGATCAAAAAGACTCAATTGACAACATGAAGATGTTCCCATTGGTTAAAGTATGACAATCTAGGTATCAACAAAAACATTAACCACCTTAAATCTGTTTAAATACGTGATTTGAAAATAATATGGTATAGACAATAACTCATCTTTAGAATGCTCTAGCTATCAGTTCATTGTCTCAAAAACTTCTAATTGAAGAGAACATTAAACCCACCTTTCTAATTGGACCTGCATCACTAATAAGTGGAATGTCTCTTTATAGAATTTTTACAGCTAAAACAATCAAGAAATGGCAGAATTAGGTATGTGAAGTAGAATTTTTTTTCATACAATTATTCTGGCTAAGAAATGAAAAAGGGAAGATAAAACATCTCTATTTTCCAAACTCTACTACATAAATGGATCTGGACAATGATCATTAACTGCTCTTACTATCACAAGAGGAAAAACAGCAAAGTCTTCATATGCTACCAAACAGCACTACCTACAAAATAGTATTGACCTTCCCCAAACAGTCTTGTCTCTAGATCCACCTAGCAATTTTCAAGAAATAGGGAAGACAAATGATTTCAGAGACACTACAGGAATATAAACAGCTAAGTCCAGAGCGTGGAAAACTACAGGACAAATAATACAGTTTTTCCAATATATAAATTAGAAGGTTTCAAGAGATAAAAAGGAGATGAAAGAGGAAGGTGATCCTAAAGATTAAAGTATATATATTAACTTGTCACAATGTTTTTATGGTCCTAATACAAACAATGATCAGTTTAAAAATTGACATAGTTGACAAATAATTGTGAATATGAACAGCAACTATTTGATGATACTAAGTAATTACTGTTGACTTTTAAATGTGAATATGGTACTGCCATTAAAAAATGAGAGAGAGATCTCAGTTAAATATTTTAATATGAAATTATTTATCTGAGATTTTTTTCAAAGTAATACAGAAGTGGGGGTAGAACAGAAAAAGCAAGATTTGTAATAAATTGGTAATCATTGACTTAGAATGATGGGTACAACATAGAAATTCTACTATTGTATTTTGTCATGTGTTTGAAATATTCTATAATAATAATTCTATAATTCTATTCTATAATATTCTATAATAAAATTTAAAAAAAATAAACACTGAGAAAAACAGATTAGACCTAGCAGAAGAGTGAAGTCTTATCACAAGATAACGCTAAAAGAGTGACTCAGAATACATCAAACAGATAGGGAGAATAGAATGAGAAATTTAATGTGTGATTTAGTTTGGTAAGAACTTTGTGGGAACAAACGGAAGAGAAATAGTTATTATGTGAAGAGATTATGGGTATTTTATTAGTAATTTCCAAGAAATGATGAAAAAATAATTTTCAAATTCAGTAATAACAAATTTTGACGCAGGAACTGGTAATGTTGACACAAATCCAATGACAGGTTAAGTCGATTAAGAACAATTATCTTCTTTTTTCTTTTCTTTTTTTACTTTTGTTGTTGTTGTTGTTGTTGTTGTTTGGCAGTTTTGGCTGGGGCCGGGCTTGAACCCACCACCCCTGGTACATGGGGCCGGCACCCTACTCCTTGAGCCACAGGCCCTGCCCTAGAACAATTATCCTCTTAAGAGAAAACTCATGTAAAAGATTGCTTATAGGCTTAAACATTATGGGTAAGTTCTTGAGAAGAGTGAGTAGCACAGCGTGGATTCAATATTAGGTAATGAGAATAAGAAGCGGATAATAACAGAGGATTTTAGTAGACCAATTTATGACCTTAGGAAGTGATTTTTTTTTTCTTCCATTTCTCTGCCCTTCTCTTCACCTCCAACTACTCCCAGAAGTTTGACAATATTAGGAAAGCTAAGTCATTTTCACAGAAGCTTACCCATGGGAATGAAAAATTGAAGATTTCTCCTAACCTAGACTTTCTAGTCTTTTTTTTTAATTTCAGATTAACACAAGGGTATAAACAATTTAGTTACAATGTTGGCATTTGTTCAGAAGAGTTCTTGTTGCAGTGTCCCACCCCAGAAAGTGTACCCTTAAGTGGGAGCACATATACTACTTAATCCAGGGCTTCAGAAGCTTGTTTGTGTCATGTGTCACTTTGTCACTTTTGAGAAACCTGTGAACCCCTTCCTAGAATATTGTTTTTCAGTAGAATTCATAAGAGTTCAAAGGTTACCAATTATTTAGAAACAAAATTATCAAAATACTTTTAATTAACTTGTTTGCTAATGACATGTTTATTGATATGTTTATATGCTTCTTTATTGATTATGCTTTTTAATTAATTCATGATATAAGATCTAGAGATAGTTCTGAAAACAATAATAATTTCAAGTAGCACTAAACATAAACACCATTTCAAAGTATCTACTACTAAAATGTGTTCCGAAAATCTGTGATTTCTTCGTATCACCAGTTACAATTAATAGTATTGCAATTTGTTCTCTACATTCACAATCGAAGTATATGCCATATTTTAATTACCAGTTAATAAAACCAAAAATACAACCTTTTCCCATCCATATTTCTGGACCCCTGAATTATGCTGCTACATAATTCCAGCTTTAAAAATTTTGTCTCAAGCATAAAATTGCATTATCTATTCTTAAATTACTGTAAAATATTCAGAAAACAAAAAAATTAAATTCATTTTTGCAAATGTCCACCAAGAGAGGGAAATATGAAAAATAAACATTTGAGGGAAAACAAAAGTGAAAACAAACATAAAAACCTGAATAGGGCAAAGTCTATGTAAAATCATTTTAAAATGAAGCAAAGAAGCACCTATTGTTATGATTTTGTGTTGTTTAACATATTTTTACATGGATATGATATTAGCTTCATTTTCAGATGCACTTCCAAATTAACTCTCAGAACAAAATTAACTATTCTTTGAAGTCTAGTGCCTAATATATATATATATATTAGGAAAAAAAACTGCAATAGGATTTTCCATGGAACTTAGACTAACTAAATCTGAATTTTATAAATAATTACATAAGGAATATAGATTTTTAAAAAAAGAAATATTATCTTTCCTCACTCCATAAGCAAAACAATTTCAAAGTATGAAAAACTTAAATGTGAGAAGCAAAGCCACAAAAAATACTGATAAAAATATTGATAAATTATAAAACAGCATCAAAGACTTTCATAAAAAACATAATAAAGACAGGTGGGATAAGATATTCTGGCAAAGTCCAGAATAGTCAAAGCCCTCCTAACAAACAATATGTAAAAGAAAAACAAACCAATAGAAAAATAGCAACAGATTTAAACAGGCCCCTCCAAAAGAAGACATCAAGTGGACAGTCAAACAGTGAGAAACTCCTTTAGTATTCAGGGAAAGAAAACTAAAACCACAATGAGATACGATTACTAATATATTAGTCTGGCAAAACTAAAAGTCCCACAATACAAGGGTTGGCATACTTTGAAATAATAGAGTGTCATACATTGCTTTGGGGTACAGAATTTGTACAACTTTGGAAAACAGTCAGACATGGGTAATAAAATTAAGTATAAGCATAACTAGCAATTATAATTTTGAAAATATAGAAAAATTGAGAAATTAAATGAGTACCAAGGCATGCATAGGAAAATTGTCTGCCGAATTGTGCATAATAACAACAAAAAGAAAATACCTCAAATTTCCATCCACCATAGAATCAATAAACAAACTTGTATATAATCATGCAATGAAATTTTACACAGCAGTGATTATAAAGAAACCACAGCTCCATGTTAACATGGACAAATCTCCAAACACACATTTGATCAAAGTGAAAAATAGTTTTTCCAGATATTTTGACGCTAACTCAACAAATAAAAATTACACTTAGAAAGGTACACAACATGAAGTTTTTCATATGTAACCACTGTGAAATGATTACCACAATCATTTATCTATAACCTGCCATTACCCTTTTTTTGGTAATAAGAGTTGAGATCGACTCTTTCAGCACATTTCAAGTATATAAGATTACATAGAGAACTTCAACGTAATTGCAAGAAAAAAACAAGAGATCCCATCTCAGGATGGGCAAAAGAACTGAAAAGAAACCTCTCCAAAGAAGACAAGCGCATGGCCTTCAAACACATGAAGAAATGCTCATTATCCTTAATC
>CAUYON010012784.1:0-19651 GCA_963573935.1 Arctocebus calabarensis
CTCAGCCTGGATAGTTTTAATTGCTCTGTCTGCAAGTTTACTTACTGTTCCTTTGCCTTGCTTAAATTTGCTTTTGAACCCCTCTGGTGAGTTTGTTTTTGTTTTTTTTGAGACAGAGCCTCAAGCTGTCACCCTGGATAGAGTACTGTGACATCACAGCTCACAGCAACCTCCAATTCCTGGGCTCAAGAGAATCTCCTGCCTCCGCCTCCCAAGTAGCTGGGACTATAGGTGCCTGCCACAACGTCCAGCCATTTTTTTTTTTTTGGTTGCAGCCGTCATTGTTTGGCGGGCCCAGGCTGGATTCGAACCCGCCAGCTCAGGTGTATGTGGCTGGCGCCTTAGTCGCTTGAGCCACAGGCACCGAGCCAGAAAAGTAAAATCTTTAATAACCTCAATCAGAAATGATATAGAGGAAATAACAACAGATACCACAGAGATACAAGATATCATCTCTGAGTAATACAAGAAACTTTATGCCCAGAAATTTGACAATGTGTGAGGAAATGGATCAATACTTGAAATGATACCCTCTCCCTAGACTTAACCAAGAAGAAATAGATCTCTTGAACAGACCAATTTCAAACACTGAGATCAAAGAAACAATAAAAAATCTCCCAACAAAAAAATGCCATCCAGATGGCTTCACACCAGAATTCTACTAAACCTTCAAAAAAGAGCTTACACTCATACTGCAGAAATTATTCCAAAAAATTGAGAAGGAAGGAATCTTCCTCAATATGTTTATGAAGCAAACATTACCCTGATACCAAAACCAGGAAAAGACCAAACTAAAAAGGAGAACTTCAGACCAATTTCACTAATGACTATAGATGCAAAATTTTCAATAAACTCCTAGCCAATAGATTACAGCTTATTATCAAAAAAGTAATACATCATGATCAAGTAGGTTTCATCCCAGGGATGCAAGGATGGTTTAACATATGCAAGTCCATAAATGTTAATTCACCATATCAACAGAAGCAAAAACAAAGACCATATGATCCTCTCAATAGATGCAGAAAAACTAATGGATAAAATTCAGTATCATTTTCTAATTAGAACACTTGAGAATATAGGCATAGGTGGCACATTTCTTAAACTGATCAAAGTCATCTATGACAAGGCTACAGCTAATGTTACACTGAATGGAGTAAAACTGAAAGCTTTTTCACTCAGAACTGGAACCAGACAAGGTTGTCTTCTATTGCCACCACTATTCAACATAATACTAGAAGTTCTAGCCAATATAATTAGGCAAGAGACGGAAATAAAGGGCATCCAAATGAGAGCAGAGGAGTCAAACTCTTGCTCTGTGCTGATGATATGATCTTATACTTAGAGAACCCCAAAGACTCAACCACAAGACTCCTGGAAGTAATCAAAAACTACATTAATACCTCAGGATATAAAATCAATGTTCACAAATCAGTAGCCTTTTTATATGCCAATAACACCCAACTTGAGAAGCTAATCAAGGACACAATTCCCTTCACAGTAGCTTCAATTAAAAAAAACAAAAACAAAAACAAAATACTGGCTTGGCGCCTGTGGCTCAGTGGGCTAAGGCACCAGCCACATACACCTGAGCTGGCGGGTTCAAATCTAGCCCAGGCCTGCCAAACAACAATGACAGCTACAACCAAAAAATAGCCAGGCGTTGTGGTGGGCGCCTGTAGTCCTAGCTACTTGGGAGGCGGAGGCAAGAGACTCGCTTGAGGCCAGGAATTGGAGGTTGCTGTGAGCTGTGATGCCACAGCATTCTATCCAGGGTGACAGCTTGGGGCTCTGTCTCAAAACAAAACAAAACAAAACAAAATGAAATACCTAGAAATATACCTAACAAAAGAGGTGAAGAACCTCTATAAAGAAAATTACAAAATCCTAAGAAAAGAAAGAACAGAAGCTATTAACAAATGTAAGAACATACCAGGCTCATGGCCAGGAATAATCAACATTGTTAAAATATCTATACTTTCCAAAGCAATCTATAGATTCAATGCAATCCCCATTAAAATACCAACATCATACTTTCAAGATTTGGAAAAAATAATTCTTCATTTTCTATGGAATTAGAAAAAAAACTGTATAGCCAAGGCAATTCTCAGTGATAAAAATAAAGCCAGGGGCATCACCCTACCAGATTTTAGGCTATACTATAGGGCCACAGTAATCAAAATGGCATCATAGTAGCACAAAAACAGAGACATAGACATTTGGAACCGAATAGAAAACTATGAGATGAAACTAACATCTTACAACCACCTGATCTTTGATAAACCAAACAAGAACATACACTGGGGAAAAGAATCCCTATTAAATAAATGGTGTTGGGAGAACTGGATAACCACACGTAAAAGAGTGAAACTGTACCCACACCTCTCCCCACTTACAAAAATTGATTCAAGATGGATAAAATACTTAAATCTAAGGCATGAAACATTAAAAATCCTTGAAGAAAATGTGGGGAAAACACTTGAAGATATCATCCAGGGGAAAGATTTTATGAAGAAGACTTCCACGGTAATTGCAAAAACAACAAAAACAAACAAATGGGACTTGATTTGAATAGCTTCTGGACAGCTAAGGAGACAATAACCAAAGCAAATAGAACAACCTTCTGAATGGGAAAAGATATTTACATATTATAAATCAGACAAAAACTTGATAACTAAGATCTATAGAGAACTCAAATTGATCGACAAAAAGAGTCAACAATCCCATATATCACTAGGCAAGAAACATGAACAGAATCTTCTCTAAGAAAGACAGATGAATGACTAACAAACATATGAAAAAAAGGCTCATCATCCCTAATGATCAGAGAAATGCAAATCAAAACTACCCTGAGATAACACCTAACCCCAGTGAGAATGGCCCATATCACAAAGTCACAAAGCTGCAGATGCTGGCATGGGTGTAGAGAGAAGGAAACACTTTTACACAACTGGTGGGACTGCAAACTAATACATCCTTTTTGGAAGGAAGTGTGGAGAATCCTCAAAAAACTCAAATAGACCGCCCATTTGATCCTGCAATCCCATTACTGGGCATTTACCCAGAGGGGGGGAAAAAACCTTTTACCATAACGACATTTGCACTAGACTTTTTTTTGGGGGGGACAGCGTCTTACTTTGTCACTCTCAGTAGAGTGCTGTGGCGTCACAGCTCACAGCAACCTCCAGTTCTTGGGCTTAGGCGATTCTCTTGCCTCAGCCTCCCCAGTAGCTGGGACTACAGGCACCTACAATGTCTGGCTATTTTTTTGTTGCGTTCAAACTCGCCACCCTTGGTATATGGGGTGGGCACCCTACTCACTGAGCCAAAGGCACCACCCTGCACTAGACTTTTTATTACAATCACCCAAATGTGGAAACAACTTAAATGCCCACCAATCCAGGAATGGATTAACAAGCTGGGGTATATGTATACCATAGAATACTATTCAGTCATTGAAAGAGATGGAGACTTTACATCTTTTGTATTACCTAGATTGAGGTGGAATGCATTCTTCTTAGTAAAGCATCACAAGAATGGAGGAGCAGAATCCAATTTACTCAATTCTTTTTTTTTGAAATAGAGTCTCACTTTGTCACCCTCAGTACAGTGCTGTAGCATCACAGCTCACAGAAACCTCAAACTCTTGGGCTTAAGCGATTCTCTTACCTCAGCCTCCCAAGTAGCTGGGACTACAGGCCCCCTCCACAACATCCTGTCTACTTTTTGTTGTCAGTGTTGGGAGGTGTCCTTGCTGTTTGGCAAGCCCAGGCTGATTCAAACCCACCAGCCCGGTATATGTGGCTGGTGTCCTAACTGCTGAGCTACAGGTGCCGAGCCAAATTTACTCAGTTCTCATATGAAGGTAGTAGATGATCTAATACATGGTGGGGAGTAGGTGAATGAGGGAGTAGGGAGAGGGGAGGAATGTTGGGGGGGGTCATGGTGTATGGCACCTTTTGGGGGCATGACAAAATTATAAGAGGGACTTTACCTAACAAAGACAATCAGTCAAACCTAATTCTTTGTACCCTCAATAAATCCCAAATAATTAAAAAAAAAAAAAAAGCAAAAGCTCTGCCCTTGAGATATGGAGAAACTGAAATTGAATGGCTTTGTATTAAGTCTCCAGATCTGAGCTAAGTATAGTGGGCACCTATTCCCCTAGCTGCTTGGGAGTCTAAGGTGGGAGGATCTCTTGAGCCCAGGACTTTGAGTGCAGCCTGGGCAACATAGCAACCCCCTATATCTTAAATAAAGTTCCTAAATCCTTCTCTAATGGTAATCTGCTATCATCCTGATTTAAGCAGAAACTGTTGCCTACCATTACAAAATGATGCTGGAAACTTCCCCAAGATATGTCATCAAATAAAAGCAAAAGAAAAAAAGGCAAAATGATATAGTCCCATAAAGGTTTAAGAATAGTCAGAAAAATATGACCCCCCCCCAAAAAAAAACAGAAAAGAAAAAAAGGATGATGCAAATAGATTATAAAGAACACAAAATTTCTTGGCAGCAGATAGGATTGTGAATAACAAATTCTAATTATTTCTTTAAACCTATAAAAATTATGAAATCTTTTTTTTTTTTTTTTTTGAGACAGAGCCTCAAGCTGTCACCCTGGGTAGAGTGCCATGACATCACAGCTCACAGCAACCTCCAATTCCTGGGCTCAAGCGAGTCTCCTGCCTCTGCCTCCCAAGTAGCTGGGACTACAGGCATCCACCACAACACCCGGCCATTTTTTGGTTGCAGCCACCATTGTTGTTTGGCGGTCTGGGCTGGATTCGAACCCGCGAGCTCAGGTGTACGTGGCTGGCGCCTTAGCCCATTTAGCCACAGGCGCCGAGCCAAAAATTATGAAATCTTTTTTTTGAGACAGAGCCTCAAGCTGTCACCCTGGACAGAGAGCTGTGACATCACAGCTCACAGCAACCTCCAATTCCTGGGCTCAAGCGAGTCTCTTGCCTCCGCCTCCCAAGTAGCTGGGACTACAGGCGCCCACCACAACCCCCGGCCGTTTTTTGGTTGCAGCCATCGTTGTTGTTTGGCGGGCCCGGATTCGAACCCGCCAGCTCAGGTGTATGTGGTTGGTGCCTTAGCCCGTTGAGCCACAGGTGCCAAGCCAAATTATGAAATCTTAATTTGAGTTCCCTAACTGGCCCAAAGGAACAAGTAAAGCTTTAGAATCAAAACTGCTCCTTTTGGCTCGGTGCCTGTGGCTCAACTGACTAAGGCGCCAGCTACGTACACCTGAGCTGGTGGCCTGAGCTGGCAGGTTCGAATCCAGCCTGCCCCCGCCAAACAACAATGACGGCTGCAACCAAAAAATGGCCGGGCACTATGGCGGGCGCCCGTGGTCCCAGCTACTTGGGAGACAGAGCCAAGAGACTCGCTTGAGCCCAGGAATTGGAGGTTGCTGTGAGCTGTGATGCCATAGCTCTCTACCCAGGGGGACAGCTTGAGGCTCTGTCTCAAAAAAAAAACAAAAACAAACAAAAAAAACCCAACTGCTCCTTTTATCATGCTGAGAGGTCTGAAGCAGGACAGTTTGTAGATAAACATTCTCTGGCCTACAGAAACAAAAGACATGGTATAATCCCTTTGCTTACCTGGTTGATGGTGTCTAGAAGATAGATACTATATTCATTCCAGCTCACTACCCAGCCTTCTTGAAAGAAACAGGAAACCAGTCCCAGGTGCTTCTCAGGTAAGGTGCAACCTCCCCTGTCCGAGGATTCCAAACGTGGGTACAGTTCAAAAGGCTTGACTCCTCCAGCAAAAACATCTTTTAAGATAAATGTGGCTTGAACAATTCCATGGACATCAGCCTTCCATAGCCGGAGCCCAGGCCTTGATGCATACAAGGTTAGATCACTTTGCTTACAGAGTCCTGGTATAAAACAAGCACCAAATTTTCCAGTACTAAAATTAGAAGAAAGAAAGAAAGAAACAGATGTGGAATGATTTAAAGTAATACAGTTAAAAAAAAAAATAATAAAATAAAGTAATACAGTTGTCAACTCCAATATTAACTATAATAATTTTTTTGCTAAACCTAGGAATTAATTTTTTTTCTTTTCTACTATTTGATTTTTTGATACTTAACCCCCACTGTCATCACTGTACCCAGAGGCCCTGCCTCACACCCCTTCACAAGTATATGGCCCACTGAGCATACGCTCTGGTTCCATGAGGACCATTCACTGAGTACCTGTAGCAAAGTGCTGCATCTGGGATTTTATTGCCGCTCTCCTGGGTAATCCTTAGGACACGTACATGGGGGCAAGTATAGTCATGTGCTGCCTAAAGATGTTTTTGGTCAAGGACAAACTGCATATACATGTACGATGGTGGTGCCACAATCTCATAATACTGTTATTTTTACTGTAGCTTCTCTATTTTTAGATATACAAATACTTACCATTGTGCTACAACTGCCTACAGCATTCAGTATGCCGTGCAGGTTGATAGCCTGGGAGCACACAGCATAGGTGTGTAGGAGGCTCAACTATTTAGGTTTGAGCAAATCCACTCTGTTGAGTTCACACAATGATGAAATTACCTCATGATGCATTTCTCAGAATATATCGTGGTCATTAAGGTGCATGACTATATTACAACTTTCATTTCACAGCAGAGGAAACTAAGGAAGAAGTTGATAAATTCAGGTCTGTCCATCGTCTCCCTGCTCTGAAGTTCTATTCCTTCTGACATCTGATTGCTGTATTCACTCCAGCTTCCTGATAAAATAAGGTTCACGTCTAGAGTCATCATAGCAACTCATCTATTTTTTTGTTCATTCAGAATTTTTTTAAAACCATCAAAGTTTCTAATTTCCCTTCTAGTTCCCAAGTTGGATTTTTTTTCCTTTTTTAAATTATGAAATATCTGATGCAACCAAAGAATGTTATTGGGAGTGTCAGGTTCACTTAAAAATGTTCTGAGAAACGTGTCATTAGACAACTTCCTTTTGTGAACATCACAAACCTGGATGGTGGAGCCTACTACATATCTAGGTTGTATGGTACAGCCCACTGCTCCTTGGCTACAACCTGTATACAGCATGTAACTGTACTGAGTACTGTAGCCAACTGTACACAGGAGGCATTTATGTATCTAAACGTGTTTTAATATAGAAAAGGTAATGACACATGGTGCTGCAACATTACAACAGCAACAGAAATTTTTCAGCTCCATTATAATCTCATGGGACTATTGTTGTATATGTGGTCTGCTGTTGACTGAAATGTCATCATGTAGTGCATGACTGTGTATACATTTGTATATTATAGCTATGAAGCCTAATAATAAAATGGACATCCAGGAACCCCTTCCCCTATACAACTTAGGAAATTCCTGTTCCTGTGCAACTTAGAAAATAAATCATTAGCCACTCCACGATGCTTTTTCATGCTCTTAGTACTTCTTGTCTTCTCCTCCTGCCCCACATATGACTACTGGATTGAATTTTTCATTCATCATTCCCTTACTTTAACGTACATATCTATGTATCCCTAAGTACTACATAACTCAGTATTATTTATCTTTCATTTTCATAAAAAAGTATG
Organism: Arctocebus calabarensis; assembly: GCA_963573935.1. Taxonomy (NCBI): domain Eukaryota; kingdom Metazoa; phylum Chordata; class Mammalia; order Primates; family Lorisidae; genus Arctocebus; species Arctocebus calabarensis. The sequence continues at coordinate 7,569 of CAUYON010012784.1, forward strand.
ATGCTAACTGTATAGTTTGCACTTGATTTTTTTTTTTTTTTTTTTGAGATAGAGCCTCAGGCTGTTACCCTGGATAGAGTGCTGTGGCATCACAGCTCACAGCAACCTCCAATTCCTGGGCTCAAGTGAGTCTCCTGCCTCCGCCTCCCAAATAGTTGGGATTACTGGCGCCCACCACGACGCCTGGCCATTTTTTGGTTGCAGCCGTCATTGTTGTTTGGTGGGCCCAGGCTGGATTCGAACCCGCCAGCTCAGGTGTACATGGCTGGTGCCTTAACCGGTTGAGCCACAGGTGCCAAGCTTGCAACTTGCTTTTTTTCATTTAACATTATGTTTCTAGGGCTGGGCACAGTGGCTCATGCCTGTAATCTCAGCCCTTGGGAGGCTAAAACGGGTAGACTTCCTGAGCTCACAGGTTCGAGACCTACCTGAGCCAGAGCAAGATGCTATCTCTAAAAAAAGTCCCAGCTACTTGGGAGGCTGAGGCAAGAGAATTGCTTGAGCCCAAGAGTTACAGGTTGCTGTGACCTATGATGCAACGGCACTATACTGAGGGTGACAAAATGAGACTCTGTCTCAAAAAGGAAAAAAAAACTATGGTTTCTAAGATTCGTCCTTGTTGATAAAAAGGAACTATAGCACTTGTTCATTTCCAACGTTCTGTAGCACAGTAAGCTGTCCTCGCTTAACATTGTCCATAAGTTCTTGGATACTGACTGAGCCAGGCAAGATGGCTCACAACTGTAATCCTAGCACTTTAGGAGGCTGAGGCAGGTGGATTGCCCTGAGCTCACAGGTTTGAGACCAGCCTGAGCAAGAGCAACTCTCAAACCTGTGAGCTCAGGGCAATCTACCTGCCTCAGCCTCCTGGGGTGCTAGGATTATAGGCATGAGCCAACTCGCCCAGGTCCTTTATTTAATATCTTTGCAAACTCTCAGTCTTCTACTAGAGTTCAAATTTAACAGTTTCAGTTCAAACCTAAGTTTTGTTGGTTTTCTCTTCCAAATATTTCTCAGACTGTAAACTGTAGAAAGAGTACTGGCTTAGAGGGATGCCTGGCTTAATGTCCAGCTTTGATATTTAACAGGTGTGTGATATATGTAGTTATTTAACCTTTCTAGATGTCAGTATCCTAATCTGTAAACCTGCCATTATAACTTCTATCTAAAAGGCAGAAGTGAAGGGCGGTTCCTGTGGCTCAGTGAGTAAGGGGCCAGTCCCATATACCGAGGGTGGCAGGTTCAAACATGGTTCCAGCCAAACAGCAACAAAAAAATTGCCGAGTGTTGTGGTGGGCACCTGTAGTCCCAGCTACTTGGGAAGCTGAGGCAAGAGAATCACTTAAGCCCAGGAGTTCGAGGTTGCTGTGAGCTGTGACGCCATGGCACTCTGCCCAGGGCAACATAGTGAGACTGTCTCCAAAAAAAAAAAAAAAAGGCAGAAGTGAAGCACAAAAAGCAAAACCTGTAATACTCTAAGCTTCCATAAACACTCAACTTCCCTGAATAAGACTGCAGGAAGCTTCACCTATGTTACCATTACATGCTTGACGCAATGTGTGTTGTGCCTCTTTTCTAACTCTCCCTGCACACAGCAGCACACCTAACCCTTCCAAGAACCACCCCTATTGACTCACCCCACAGTCATGCACATAGTTATTTGGAGTGTTTCTTTGCATGTCAGCATCTCACTAGCACCTCAGTAACTAAATCCCTCTGCATAGGGTCAAAGGAGAGTATCATTTATCAAATTCAGCTTTTTTTTTTTCTTGAGACGGAGTCTCATTATGTCGCCCTCAGTAGTGCCATGGTGTCACAGCTCACAGCAACCTCAAACTCTTGGGCTTAAGCGAGTCTCTTGCCTCAGCCTTCCGAGTAGCAGGGACTACAGGCACCGACCACAACGCCCAGCTACTTTTTTATTTGGTTGCAGCTATCATTGTTGTTTAGCAGGTCCAGGCTGGGCTCAAACCTACCAGCTTCAGTGTATGTGGCCAGTGTCCTACATCACTGAGCTACGGGTGCTGAGTATCAAATTCAGCTTTGAAACACAGACCATTAGGTCTAACCAAGAACGTTTTGACTTTGTAGATTGTTCATGGACAACTGTATAATCAGCATTGTGTTTGATTACTGCCTTTGATGGATTTGTCCTAGAGAAGTCCGACCTAAAGGAATTGTAGCAAGGCAGCCCATAATCTCTTCTTCCTTCCTTTCCTGTGAAATCAATTTCTTTGGGGGATCCAATTTTTATTTATTTATTTGTTTTTGAGACAGAGCCTCAAGCTGTCACCCTGGATAGAGTGAGATGGCATCATAGCTCACAGCAACCTCCAATTCCTGGGCTCAAGCGAGTCTCCTGCCTCTGCCTCTCAAGTAGCTGGGAATACAGGCGCCCGCCACAACGCCTGGCCATTTTTTTTTTTTTTGGTTGCAGTCGTCATTGTTGTTTGGCGGGCCCAGGCTGGATTCGAACCCGCCAGCTCAGGTGTACGTGGCTGGCGCCTTAGCCCATTGAGCCACAGGCGCTGAGCCGGGATCCAATTTTTAAATCTGTTCTCCAATTTATAGGACTTCTTTAAAATCTCTTGTTGCTTCTACTTTGGTTTTGCTCACCTTATAGAACTAAAGCACTCATTTTAACAAACATTTGCATTCCTACATGCTGAGACACCATGCTTGGTGCTTTGGATAACAGAAGAATAAGATTAGGTCCTCACCCTCTCTCACAGCACAGTGAGGTGAATTGTATATGAACAATTACAACAGCATCTGGAAAGTGGCACTTCTGAGGTGCAAAAAGCTACTCAAGGAATTCAGACCAATGTAAAACACTGGACTGAGTGTGAGAAGAAGGTGAGACCTTGAACATAAGTGGGCTTTTGCAGTCGGGTCCTGGGAGTGACTAGTGAGTTGGGAGAAGGCAGTTGAACGGGAAAGAACCTCCTAGAACCAGGTGTAAATTGTCTTAGACCTCAACTCAGCCACAGTCTACTGGCAGTGTGATTCTGTAGCATTTCCTGATGTCATGTTGAATTTGACATTAAAACTCCAACTTTTGGCTCGGCGCCTGTGGCTCAATGGGCTAAGGCGCCAGCCACATACACCTAAGCTGGCGGGTTCAAATCCAGCCCAGGCCTGCCAAACAACAATGACGGCTGCAACCAAAAAAAAAAAAATGGCCAGGCGTTGTGGCAGGCGCCTGTAGTCCCAGCTACTTGGGAGGCAGAGGCAGGAGACTCGCTTGAGCCCAGGAATTGGAAGTTGCCGTGAGCTATGATGCCACAGCACTCTGTCCAGGGTAACAGCTTGAGACTCTGACTCAAAAAAAAAAAAAAACAAAACCAAACTCCAACTTTCAAGGTCTAAGCTTTGCAGTATTCTCAAATCATAAAAAAATGATTCTTAATTTTGGTGGAGAATATTTCCAGAAAAACCACTGATGATTTAAGAGAGTACTTTAAAGCCAGGCACAGTGATGCACACCTGTGGTCCCAGCTCCTCAGGAAGTAAGGCAGGAGGATAGCTTGAGGTCAGGAGTTTGAGGCCAGCCTGGGCAACATGATGAGACCCTATCTCGAAGAACAAAACCAAAAAATATTTACTTCCCTTTACAGGCCACGTTAATATAAAACAAAGTGTTTTCTGGTTCACAAATTCTAGCCATCATGTAGTGTTTTCTAATTTTGTACATAGTACATAGTACATGGTGTATTCAGAGGCCAAAATGGGAGCATGACAGTCTATGATGAATGAGTGGAAGGATCCAAAGAAGCCCTGACATTGATCTCAACAGCCAGATGCCCACAGACAAGCAAAATGGACATGGTGACAGTGATACTGTTCCAGAACCTGGTACTGGCTCTGACATGGGCACAGGCTCCACGTGTACAATACTGACTGCAATGTGCAATGTGCTGTTGCCACAGAGGATGTTCCTGAGGATCGGATTTCAGGAGACCCAGTCATGGGTATGGAGAGACATACGACACACGAAATAATACAACACAAACACAGAGGAGAACAAAGAGAGCAGCCTTATAATTCACAGTTGGGGATGGCCCGGCCTTGAGGTTTTCTGGAAGTAACATATACATAGTCTGGTCTGAGGAGGCTCACAGACTTGATGAGAAGACCCCCCTTGCTACCTCCAAGTTTTCCTTGTCCTACTACATTCCTGTGGAAGAACATCCTGGCCAGATTTCAGGCTAACTCCTCTCAGAGGGGTCTACTGAGGCTGTGACCTGCACTTTGGCCACCACTGTGTTCCCTCTACAGGCCTGCCCACAACACACCAACATGCCGCCAACAGGGACCAACATGTCCCTTTCCTAAAACTCTCATGGGGCTTATGTTCCCCTCTGGGAACCACCTCTTCCTGTGTTCCCTTCTACAAAAAACAAAATTCCTCCAAAAAGATGTCTGTACTCACTGTTCACCCTCTTTCAGACCCTCCAATGTCTCAGCCCTGCTCTTCACAAGGGAAATCACACGTGGCCTCCATACTGCCCAATCCAAAATCCTGTCTCAGCCTGTATCTCAGGGCCCAACAGCTACTACGACCCTCCATGTGGCCTCTGACACCTGACTCCCCAACCTCCCAACACCAGCCTTCCTATCCTAGCAGTGCCCTCCTTCTACACACTGATGGCACCAGCGCATGGCTGCCCCACGTGAGCAAGAAAGCCGCACACCTGGCATCCATCTGCTCACTCCAGCTCTCCACTAGGAGGAAGAGGATTCTATGTGTCCATTGCAGACTGTTTTATCTCCTCTTCCCTCCCACATCTGGACACATGACAGAAAACTTCCTCCTGTCCAGGCTTCTTTGTATGAATATGCAGCATCTCCACTTACCCAGCTGGTCACCACCTAAGGAATCATCTCAGACTCATGTCTCTCATACCCTAGAGCCAATGTGGCAGCCAAGGTGTCACACCTACCTTGGGTACATTCCCACCACCTGCCCTGCCTGCCCCAGCACAGGCTTCACCATCTTTCACCTTATCACCTGGAGTCCCACTGCTGGCCGCTAGAACTGCCACTCTTGCCCCTTCTGGTATATTTCTTTTCTTTTCTTTTTTTGAGACACAATCTCACTTTGTCATCCTGGGAAGAGTGAGTGCCATGGTGGCACAGCTCATAGCAACCTCAAACTCTTAGACTCAAGAGATCGTCTTGCCTTAGACACCTGAGTAGCTGTCACTACAGGTGTCTGCCACAATACTCAGCTAGTATTTTTTTTTTTTTCTTTTAGAGATGGGGTCTGCTCTTGCTCAGGCTAGTCTCAAACTCATGAGCTCAAGCAGTCTACCTGCTTCAGCCTCCCAGAGTGCTAGGATTCTAGGCACGAGCCACTGTGCCTGGCTTCTTCTGGTATATTTCTAAATAGTAGCCAGAGTGACATTCCCTGGTCATGACCTTCTAATGACTAGCCACAGCAGTCAAAAAAGTAGTCACCCTCTACTCCAAGCAGCTTATGGGAAGAGGTCCCCCCCAACCCTTGTGTGCAACACACTGGCCTTGCTACTCAGATACTCGGTGTGTGGGTCCCTCTGCCTCAAGTTCTTCTTCAGGAATAAGCTCAGGCCATCCCTCAAGAACCTTCTCTGTCTTCCTATTGAAAGAGACCCCATGTGCCCTGCTCCCTCCTCTCTGGCCCCTGCACCCCAGCTCATCACTACCGAGCACCAATATGCCTGTTTCATGCCTGTCCCCCACAGGCATGCACACTTCCTCAAAGCATAGGTCTGTATCTCCCAGGTGAAGAGTGTCTGGTGTGAAGCAGAGACTCACTGAGGAGATTTCAGGGCTGATGGACAGACACTGCTTAGGTGGAGTCATCCATATGTCAGTGTGTCAGTGTCACATGTGTCTGATGACCTAATTTTCTTCAATGGCTGAGACCTGGACATAACTCCTATCTATCAGGCATCTCAGACTCAGCAAGTCCAAAACAGAACTCCTGATGCCCAACTTGGTCCCTCCCACCCAGCCTATCTCTCCCATCTCTGTCAATGGCTACCCCATCTAATGAGCTGCTTTAGCCAAGGGCATAAAAATCATACTTTATTATTTCCTTTCCATCTCCAAACTGCTTTTCCTTCTAACTACCCCTCTCCTTTTAGTAATGATGCTCTAATGCAGCCTCTGCGTGTCCCCTGGGACCCCTGTAATGGGCCCTTCCTGTTTCCTTAAATTAATTTTCTACACAGAACTAGGGTGGGCTCTAGAATACAGTTTAGATTGTTATTCTTCTGCCTAAAGCCTTACAATAGCACCTAAAATAAATCAGGGCACTGTACCCCCTCCCAAGCTGGCCTGTACTTTCCTCTCCAACCTCACTTTATACCAGTACTCCAGCTCATCTCTGGCTCCTTGAACAAGCCCTGGCCCAACTTGGGACGTTGACGTGTGGAGTTCCGCAAGCCTGGAATGCTCTTCCACCAGCTCCCCCAAGCTTTAGGCTTCAGCTTAACTATCACCACCCTATGGAGACCCTTTCTCACCATTCTATCCCAAAGAAGATCTAACTATGATCTAAGCTAGTAACAACAGAAAGGCAAGCCTTTAAGATGTTTCCATTTATTCCCTGTTAACCTCCATTTCTCTAAGGCTCCATAAAATATCCCTCCTTCTGAGAAAGGGGTCCTATTTTTTTGTTTCTATATTCTGGGACAGCTCCTGGCAGAGTATGCTTTTAATCAATTTTATCAAAAAACCTGACCACACAGACCACTGTTTAGAGAGGTTCACAGAAACTGCTCAGGTCTCCACACAAGAAGTCAGAAGGCTGGTTAAGTGAGACTGTTATATGACTCATGTGTAAGGTAACTGTTTTTTTTTTTTTTTTGTAGAGACAGAGTCTCACTTTACCGCCCTCGGTAAAGTGTCGTGGCGTCGCACAGCTCACGGCAACCTCCAACTCCTGGGCTTAGGTGATTCTCTTGTCTCAGCCTCCTGAGTAGCTGGGACTACAGGGGCCCGCCACAACGCTCGCCTATTTTTCTGTTTTGCAGTTCGGCCGAGGCCGGGTTTGAACCCACCACCTTTGGTATATGGAGCCGGCGCCCTACTCAATGAGCCACAAGCGCCACCAGGTAACAAGTTTTTATTTTTATTTTATTATTATTATTTTTGAGACAGAGCCTCAAGCTGTCACTCTGGATAGAGTGCTGTCGCTTCACAGCTCACAGCAACCTCCAACTCCTGGGCTCAAGTGAGTCTCCTGCCTCCACCTACCAAGTAGCTGGGACTACAGGCGCCCACCACAACACCCGGCCATTTTTTTGGTTGCAGCCATCATTGTTGTTTGGTGGGCCCGGGCTGGATTTGAACCAGCCTGGGCTCAAGTGTACTTGGCTGGCGCCTTAGTGGCTTGAGCCACAAGCGCTGAGCCATGGTAACAATTTTTTAAATCTCTCTCTTTACCCTCTATCTTCCTTCCAAAAACACAATTAAGCAAGACACTGACAGATGAACTGGGACAAAATGCTAGGCAGAAGAGTAGGATATCACAGAGGGAAAGTCAGAGCTAAGTTCTGACTGTGTCTGAGCTACAAACCTTACTTGAGTTCTCCAGGGGCCCATGGAAAGATTACTATTATAAAAAAGGTCAGATTAAAAAGAATAAAAAGATAAATAAATAAATAATTAATTAAATAAAAAGGCCAGATTGTTGATGGACTTAAGAAAGTATTCAGCATGGAAAATAGAAGCTGAAGGACAGGTGTAAGAGTCTTTCAAACACTAAAGAGCTTCCATGCAGATAAGAGAATAAACTTCCACTGTGTCACTATAAAGCACAGTACACAGAGTAACGAGTTGTGAGCATGACCATAGCAGCTGGCTCCACCCATCTGGCCTCCCCAGTGGCCTGTCACGGGTGGCACCACCAGCCTCAGGCTCTAATCCATGCCTGCCAATCTCAGCAAGTTTCCAAGCTGCCTGCTCTCACTCTCCCCCAGGGCCAGCCTCAAACTCTGTGTTTCTTTCCATCAGCTGTCTTGCCAGGAATCTTGGTAAGCAACAGTACCCTTTACTGGAAGACACAAAACAGGAAATCCTCCAATTCCCATCTGTCAATCTACAACCAATGTACACTGGTGCCACCCTCTATTCACCCCATCCCCATCTTGACTCCTCCTCCTCCCTGCTTCTTCTTCTTATCCTTATTCCTCTCAGGATAAGGGGGATAAGCAGCTCTACCACTCTACCCACTTTCAGCCTGTCCCCATGAAAGCTGGCTGTAGAATTCTGCAGGCATAATTTATGAGCTAAGGTGGGGACAATGCTTTACAGGTCACCCATGGATTCCATCTGCCTTCTTCCATCTAACTGCTAAGGCAGGTGGACTTCTCTTTGATGTCTTACGTCCAGGTAGCTGGTTAAAGAAGGAGCAATCTGAAGTGAACCCTCCCTTTCTTGGCTTATCCCACTCACCCTGCAGGCTCCATGCTTTAGGAGACTTAGGCAGTGTCCTCTGATCCCTCGGCTAGAGAGAAGGCTTTTTAAACTCATACGGCACTCTGTATGTTGGTCCATAGACAGCTAACACAATTGTTAACAAGTGTTTGTCTGCATTTCAATTTCCACAGTAGAGGGCTCAGATCTGTCGTGTTTACTGCATTATCCCCAAGCCTGCCACAGTCCACAGAGACACCTGGCAAACACTCACTGTCATGCCCCTGGCTCTAAGACTGTGAGGAGGGGGTGCCTATACAAGGAGGCAAGAAGCATTTAAAAATCTGTATACTTTCTTTTAAAATATTCTCAGTACATAGTTCCAAGAAGAATCTATAAAGATCTAATACAAAAGACCAGATCTCCCAGGCTTCTCCACAGATTGGAGCACCCTCGGAGGCAGAGTAGCTTCACCTGCAGGGTCCTGTAGCTCCTCAGTCCAAAAAACTTCTTCCCATCTGACCCTGAGAGGAGGAGTCCAAGACAGGCACAGGACCCTTAGAAACCCTGGGCTTAGACCGTCATGGGCCTGCAACTGGAAAATGGACAATCCAAGAAAACCCAAGACACCTTCTGCCACAAGGTCCAACATTCAGGCCAAACTGGAATACTTGTAAAGCTTACCTCTTCCTTGGTTGTGTTCCAATTTGCTTGACAGATTTTTCTTCAGTGTAAAAAAGCAGACTTCTCTGCAAAGTAGACACAAGCAGTACTTTGTGGCTATAATCCAGCTGCACAATTGAAGAAGGCTCCTCTAACACCAAGTGGGAGTTACAAATGCCCTGTCAGAGAAAGTCCAGTTAAACCTAATATGAGTGCTAAGCTACAGTAACCTGACTTCTGTTATAATTCACAAGCCTCCTTTCTGCTAGTAGTCTTTAGGTCAATTTACACCTTACGACCAATGCTTTAATTCTATTCAAATTTAGTGTCAACTCACTGCAGTAACATTATTTGGAAAAGTCCTTAGCAATGAGAAAATAGTCAATGCTAATCTATCTCTTGCTATATCAAGTTTGACAAGAAACATTTAAAACTATATACTTTCTTTTAAAATGTTCTCAGTAGATAGTTCAAAGAATCCATAAAGATTTAAACAGAAATGTCATACTGTGCATATTATTTATAGTACTGCCCCCAGAACTCAAACAACTTGGAATCTTAATGAAAAATTCGAGCATATTTTACCCAAAATCTGAACGCTGCTTTGGAATCCAAACGCCCAGCATGTTGTTTGTGTGTAATTGTGCGTATGTTTCCTCAGCGCTTAGGCCACCTATGCACTTTGTTATTCAGAAGCTGTAATGAAACCATCTTGTGTGATTTTCGCTGCTACTTACATGTTTTTCTGCCTGTTTTGTGTTATTTTTTTATATAGTAACAATTAAATGTATTCACCACGTGTCCTAAAAAGTATAGTGAGGAAAATTAGAGTAGGAGATAAGCTGTTAGAGCTACAACTGAAGTTAAGAAAGATCTTATCTAAGCATGAAAGCAGTACACATGTGCCTAAATTGACTGTATGGTTTTGAAAAATAAAGATGCTATCAAAACAGCTGATGTGGTGAATGAAAAGAATGGAAGAGATGGAAAAACTTCTTAGTTTGGATTAATGAAATTAATCACAGCTGGCTGGTGTTGTGATTTCTGAGATGATAATTTATGAGAAAGTCAAGGTCCTCCGGGATGATTAGTGAAAGGCACGCGTGATACTAGTACTCAAAAGGAGGCGTTCAAAGCCAGAGGGGGTGGTTCAAGAATTTAAAGAAAAGGACTGGGATCTATAGTGTTATTATGCACAGAGAGGCTGCCAATTCTAATTCATAAGCAGGGGCAAAGTTTGTAAAAAAAAGAGTTTAAGGAGTTTGTGAACGGTAATGCTTTGAAACAAGTATCCAATTGTGGTGAAACAAGCCTTTATATTTTTCGCGTTTTATTTATTTTTATTTATTTATTTTTTTTGAGACAGACCCTCAAGCTGTCACCCTGGATAGAGTGCTGTGGCATCACAGCTCACAGTAACCTCCAATTCCTAGGCTCAAGTGAGTCTCTTGCCTCCGCCTCCCAAGTAACTGGGACTGCAGGCACCCGCCACAATGCCCAGCCATTTTTTGGTTGCAGTTGTCACTGTTGTTTGGTGGGCCTGAGCTGGATTCGAACCCGCCAGCTCAGGTGTACGTGGCTGGGGCCTTAACCTGCTGAGCCACAGGTGCCGAGCTGAGGTTTTTATATTTTTATCAATTTATATTTTTATTCAAATATTATTTTTGTAAATATTTTACCTTAAAATCCAGAGTATTTACTGTTTTTCTTTTTTTTTTTTGAGACAGAGTCTCACTATTTCGCCTCGGTAGAGTGCTGTAGTGTCACAGCTCACAGCAACCTCAAACTCTTGGGCTTAAGGGATTCTCTTGCCTCATCCTCCCAAGTATCTGGAACTACAGGTGCCTGCCACAACACCTGGCTATTTTTTTGTTGCAACTGTCATTGTTGTTTAGCTGGCCTGGGCTGGGTTTGAACCCACCAGCCCCGGTGTATGTGGCTAGTGCCCTAGACGCTTGAGTTACAGGCACCGAGCCCAGAGTATTTACTGTTAAAATAATTTTGCAAATTTGAATTTGTGGGACCCAGGAATGGATTAATGCAGTTTCTATTATTATTATGTATTTATTTTTTGAGACAGAGCCTCAAGCTGTCACCCTGAATAGAGTGCTGTAACATCACAGCTCACAGCAACCTCCAATTCCTGGGCTCAAGTAAGTCTCTCGCCTCTGCCTCCCAAATAGCTGGGACTACAGGCGCCCACCACAACGCCCGGGCCATTTTTTGGTTGCAGCCGTCATTGTCGTTTGGCGGGCTCAGCTGGATTCGAACCCGGCAGCTCAGGTGTATGTGGCTGGCGCCTTAGCCCACTGAGCCATAGGCACCGAGCCCAGTTTCTATTATTTTACAGGGGAAAAATTATCTTGGAACTGAAATGGCATTCTGGAACAGATTAAGTTCAGATTCCAAGGTATCACTGTATTCTATATTAGAGAAATGCAAATCAAAACCACCTTGAGATACCATCTAACTCCACATCACAAAATCTCAAAACTGCAGATGCTGGCGTGGATGTGGAGAGAAGGAAACACTTTTACACTGCTGGTGGGACTGCAAACTGATACAACCTTTTTGGAAGGAAGTGTGGAGAACTCTCAAAGAACTCAAGCTAGACCTCCCATTTGATCCTGCAATCCCATTACAAGGCATCTACCCAGAAGGGAAAAAATCCTTGTATCATAATGACACTTGCACTCAATTTACGATCGACAATATGTGGAAACAACCTAAATGCCCAGCAATCCAGGAATGGATTAACAAGCTATGGTATATGTACACTATGAACTACTATTCAGCCATTAAAAAAATGGAGACTTTACAGCCTTTGTATTAACCTGAATGGAAGTGGAACACATTATTCTTAGTAAAGCATCTCAAGAATGGAGAAGCATGAATCCATTTTACTCTTGTTTGATATGAGTACAATTAATGACATTTTTTGACATGGTGGGGGTGATGGATGGGGAGCGAAGAGTGAGTAATGAGGGAGGGGTGGGGAAAGGAAGAGCAGAGAGAGG
>CAUYON010012786.1:0-44446 GCA_963573935.1 Arctocebus calabarensis
TACCACAATTTATTAATCCATTCATGGGTCAATGGGCACTCGAGCTTCTTCCATGACTTAGCAATTATGAATTGGGCTGCAATAAACAACACATTTTTTAAAAGACAGTCTGAAATAGAGGTTGCCAGTGCCTCTGCTTGCAAGATAGGCAGACATGGGAGAGACCCATGGAGAACTGTCTCCTACTTCCCAACGGTGTATTCTTCTGCTTCACCTGCAATTTTGTAATTTAATTTGAATGATTCTATATGTGCCTTTTCATGTTCAGATTTCCCTTTTCTCTGGAGAATGCTTCAAGTACTTCGAAAGAATTTCATGTTTTGCAAATCACTGCTTTAGTGCAAACTTTAAGTTTACAATAAAGAAACTGAGGCACAAAGAAGTTAAAGTGGCTTGTGTAGGTCACATCTATGTAAATGTCAACTCCAGGTAATGAAATTATAAACCCATGTAGTACTAGATGATAAGCAAAATATCCTCTTCTTTAATTTAGAAAGAGACTAAAATACACAATAGTAAAAGATATCTTAAGGTGGGTTCCCCTATGAGCAATCTCTGAGATAAGGATTGGGAGTACAAGGTCATTTTTGGCTCTGCACCTGTGGCTCAAGCGGCTAAGGCGCCAGCCACATACACCTGAGCTGGCAGGTTCAAATCCAGCCCAGGCCCGCCAAACAACAATGACAGTGACAACCAAAAAATAGCCAGCTTTTGTGGCCCGCACCTGTATTCTCAGCTACTTGGAAGGCGGAGGCAGGAAAATCTCTTGAGCCCAGGAATTGGAGGTTGCTGTGAGATGTGATGCCACAGCACTCTACCCAGGGTGACAGCTTGGGGCTCTGTCTTAAAAAAAAGAAGAGGAAAGTCATTTTGGGAAGGACGACAATACATAGTAATGTTTGTTATTGAGCAAATTACTACTGTGGACACCTGGCTCTCTAACTCACTGGGGAACTCTGACAGCATAGTAGGTGCATCTCAGGGTTACCCCAGGGAGGAAGTGGCTGGGTTATTTATCAACCAGTTCCCCTCAGTCATTGGTCAGGGCGAGTCCAGGAGGCATAAATGTCCTCCCCCTTCTGCCTTGCCTTGCCCTCCAGAACAGACTGTTTTGGCCAGAGCAAGCCTGACAGCAAAGCACTGCAGGTTGTAAGTCAGGCCCGTGAGCAGGGAACTGTGCATTCCAAGGGAATAAGGCTGGTGCTGACTGCGCCTGTCATGCAGGGCACTGCCGCCCTTTAAGAATTAATACACTACTTTGCATGAATCTCCCCAGTCTAATTCTTCATCCCTGTGTTTAGGTGAAGGTCTTTAAACGTGCTAAGACTACATGTGGGTGGGGTTAAGAAGGCTTTTGAATGAAATGGTAGTCACAGGAGGAGGCAAAGCATCTGGGAAGTGTTCATCAACCTGCCTGAACAGAATGACAAATATTGGCAGGAGACGATCACAAGACAGAGAACAGAAAGCAGAGGACAAGAATAGCTAGAGCAGAACCATCAGCACAGGCCATTCTGGGTAAGGAAACTATTCTAGGGCCGAGGAGCCATGGACAGGAAGCAGATTACAGATTCAGTCCTCAAACCCTGTAGTTAGGAAAGTTTCTCTGTTACAGGATGAGAACAATGACTTCAGAATTTTGTGGAGGAGGATCCCTTTTTACCTAAACACAACTTTTTGGAAGACCTTTACATGTTGGTGGTCATACATAGTTTAAATATCCTCTGATTAAAAAACACATGGCTAAAAGCTACAATGAATTCAGCAACACTGTAAAATGTATTTGTGTTATATCCGTCACCGCCTGATCTCGTATATTGAAACATAGTAGCGTGTGCACGTGCAAGATGTGAGATTTGTCTAGACCCCACGGTGGGAGGACTGCTGTTCTGGAACCCCTTACAGTGATCCTCAGAGGTGGCTGAGTAACAGTCCGGTTAGGCCCCATGGGAGGAAACTGAAATATCTATCCCTGAGCTGCTTAGGTAAGTGCCAAGAAACCCAGTACATGAGGGCTCCCGGATGGAACTCCCCTGGGTAATGGTCTCCTGAATTTCCTCCTATCAGTCAAACTGTGCGCCTGCTGCCTTTGTGTAGAACAATAGTAATTAAGGGCGGAAAGGCACTGGGTGCAGAGAAAGCAAAACTCTTGAATCCATATGTCTACTCTTTTAAGGAGAAATGCACTCCCCTCCCACCCACTTTTATTCTCAGGTGGTACAATTCAAGGCTTCAAGGAATCTGGCTTGGGATACTCTGTGGCATCTTCTGGTAGGAAGAATACTCACTTTGCCACACCAGGTGTGTGTGTGTGTGTTCTTTATAACAACCTTAGATTGATATACAGCTGTTTTAGATTTGGTTCCAACCCTGGGGTAAGGATTTGCCTACAGGTGTTATGGACTAAATTTTGTCCAGGACAAATTTATATGTTAAAGCCCTAACCCTCGAGGTGATAATATGTAGAGAATCACAGTCTTTAAAGAGGTAAATAAAGTCAAATAAAGTCATAAGGTTGGAGGACCCTAATTCAATAGGACCAGCATTTCTATAAGGAGAGGAAGAGAAAACACGAGCATGTGTGCACAGAGGAAAGACCACAGGAGCATGTGGTGAGACCCTAGCTGTCTGCAAGCCAAGGAGAGAGGCCTTGGCAGAAACCAGACCTGTCAGCACCTTGACATTGGACCTCCAGAACTGTGAGAAAATAAACATATGTCGTTTACGGCCCCCCATGTGGGGTTCCTTGTCATGGCAGCCCAAGCAAACCAATCCAGTGGGTGTCCCAGAAAGCTAGGTTGGGGATCAAATGTGTGTGGGGGGAGGTCACCAGTGGGGCCTGGCTGTGGGCAGCTGGGGCTCAGTCCTGCTGAGGCATCTCTGAGAGACTGTGTCAAACACGCTTCAGCACTTCAGCATTAAAGCTGGGGAATTTATCAACAGGGGTACACTAGGGTGTTCATGGAGGGTTAACTACCTGGCACTTCAGCCCTGTCCCCACCTTGGAGACAGGCACACCTGTGGCCAGAGACAGCCCCCAGCGAGAGCCACCCAGGGCTTGAGATAGTAAACCATCAGCATTTCAGGACGTTTGGAGACTGTAGGGCGGATGTGGGGCAGACACTCACAGTGTCTGCTACAATAATTCAAATTAAGCAACAGTATTTACTTTTAAGTTATGTCGGTGTTTCCCAAATTAGTGCAAGTTTTAGACCAATTTCTTCAACAACATCCATTTTTCCCCTCTGCTTATACTAACAGAGTACAAAAAGTAATTTACTTGAGTGTCACCTTGCCTCTACTCTACTTAGGAATCAGTGTTTGGATAGCTTAGGGATTTAGAGGTTTCAGGGTCTAAGGCAAATCACACTGGGAATATGTGTATATTCGCGACACCAGGGTAAAATGATACTATAGGGTAGGTAGGAGGGGAAGTGGTGAAGGGGGAGCCTGATGGATAGAGATGGGGATGAACTGGGGTCTGGGGTCCTGGTGGGAGAGGACCTGGGCAGTAAGTACCACAGGGCTTCAGACGCTGGGGCTCCATTAGCCACTGTCGTCCAGAGTGACTCACTGCTCAGACCCGGCTGCACAAGTCACTTGGACATGGTACAGACATCTCCATTGAGCGATTCCCCAGGCAGCCTCCCCACCAAATTAGAGAAACCGCACCCTTTTGCTAGTTCCGTGCTCCTTTCCTCAGTAATTCTAAGCAGTTACAGAAGGTTAGCCTGCACATTTGATAGCCACTGGGACTGTTTCCCTGGGTTGAAGAAAATGCCATTTCTCTTAACTTCCAAAAGGATGCTCGGATTGTTTCTGGACCCCCACCCCACCATGATGTTAATGAGAAAAACTAGGAAAAAATATGGGAGCTTTCAGCTGATTGCATTGAGAGAAACCAGAGGCAGTGAGCAAATTGTGGAGCCTATATGAGGAAGGGAATATTCTTTTTTTCTTTCTTTCTTTATTAAATCATAGCTGTGTACATTAGTGCAATTGTGGGGTACAATGTGCTGGCTTCATATACAATCTGAAACATTTTCATCAAACCATTTAACATAGCCTTCATGGCACTTTCCTAGTTATTGTAGGAAGACATTTATATTCTGCATTTAGTAAGTATCATCTGTGCCCTTCTAAGATGCACTGTAGATGTGATCCCACCAATTACCCTCCCTCCACCCATCCTCCTCCCTCCCCTGGAAGGGAATATTCTTAAAATTCTGGCTTTTCATCCTTGCCATTCCACCCTTCCCACATTTCCGTTCCTCTCTGATTGTGAGAATTCATTGCAACACACCCAGGGAGCGCTCTTTAAGAACTCACCGTAAGTTTCAGAACAAGTATTGGGGGACTGGCAGGTGTCCGCGTTCCATCACTTTATCTACCTTAGCACAGGCAGAACAGACAGCATGAATCTTAAGGCAGCATCATTGTGAGTTCTCACCCAAACTACGAAGTACCTTCTCACTTCCTCTTCAGATTCTAGAGGGAGCAGGTGAGAAAGCCCTCTCTCAGTGACTAATAGCATTCCTTTTTTTAAAAAAAATCACCACTATAGGCTGGGAGCAGTGGCTCACACCTGTAATCCTAGCACTCTGGGAGGCTGAGGTGGGTGGATTGCTTAATCTTACAGGTTTGAGACCAGCCTGAGCAAGAGCGTGACCTTGTCTCTTAAAAAAAAAAAAATAGCTGGGCATTGTGGTGGGCGCCTGTTGTCCCAGCTACTTGGCTGAGATAAGAAAATCGCTTGAGCCCAGGAGTTTGAAGTTGCTGTGAGCTGTGACGCCACAGCACTCTACTGAGGGCGACAAGTGAGACTCTGTCTTTAAAAAAAAAAAAAGGACATTTATATTTATACAGACATTTATATTCTACCTTTAGTAAGTTTCACCTGTATCCTTCTAAGATGCACCGCAAATGTGGACACATCTATACACAATAACTAAGACAATGCCATAATGCTATGTCAACCAGTTCGATGAAAATATTTCAGATTGTATATAAAACCAACACATTGTACCCCATGATTACATTTATGTAGACAACCATGATATAATAAAAAATAAGGAAAAAAAAAAAGAAAAATCACCACTACAAAGAGCTAACGTTCATAAACACATCCCAAAAAGTGAGGTGTCTTTCACGTACGATCAATACAATTTGATGTCTTCTAGTTCTGAATTATGATTTGGACTTCAGGTAAAAACTATGCATCAATTGTTTGAATGAAAGAAAAACAGATGAAGTAACACTATAAAGTTGAACTTAATTGAGGATAAAAAGAGAGACATTTTTTACCCTCAATTAAGGGTAAAACTCATACCCCACAGTATGAGGTTTGTGATAGAAGATGTTACAGGTCCTAACTTTAAAACTTGAAGGCTGCTTCCCTGAAAAATAAAAATGATCAAACTTGATATTGTTTTTGATTGTCGGCAGCAGGGCAGGAGAGAGAACCTGAGGAGGAAATGAGCTGAGCGTGCTGTATTCATGGAAATGAGGATGCCTTCCTGTGGATCCCTCGCCCCGCACAAGCCTCCTGGGTTAAGGGAAGTGAGGACACTTTCTTTGCCCTCCGAGGCAAAGCCCACCTCTGTTCATGAGCTACACATGCCCTCTGAGAGCCAAGAGAAGTTTAGGGAAGCTGATGGTTTTCTGAGCAAGGAAATGACACAATGAAGATATTTTGGATCCAACCACCAAATTACAGGAAACACAGGGGACAGAGAAGGCGTCCAACTATACTGGGAATGCAATCAGCAAAATCCAGACCACGGCTACTCTAAAGGGTGAAAGATCCAGCTTCCTCCACCAGAACCTAAAGAAAAAGAGAGGGTGGATATTGAACCTATAGGTTAATTTAAAAAATACATTAAAATAAATCCAACAGGTGGAAGCAAACCACAGTGAGTGGGGATGCGTACTTGTATGCTGACACAGAGAGAAAAGAGGGGATTCTGGAGGGGGAGGAGATGAAGTTTGGGAAGAGGCTGTGGTTATAAGGGGGTGTGTTTCCTAATTGCACATTAGGCCATTTGCTTCATGTGGTTTTCTGCAGGTGTGTTACATTTATCTGTAGAACCTTAAATGGTGACAATGTGTTCGGGGAATATTGTCAGCTGCTGGTGTGCAAGGGCACAATATCCTCCTTCCTTCTCACTTCAGTGAATGGAATTCTTCTTCTGCCCAAGCCCTCCATGAAGCTCCTCTAGGGTTTGAAGTCTGTTCCACGTATAATATTCCAGGATGATGGCCACTCAAAGCTGCTCCCTTCCTTGTCCCCAGAACCTGTGAATGGTTACCTTACGGTGACATTACCTTCTGTGGCAAAGGGATTTTTGGAGAGATGAGTTAGGGTATGAGCCTTGAGTTGGGCAGATGGTTTGGGGTCGCCAGGCGAGCCCACTGTCCTTACATGCATGCTGCAGGGAGGACCACCTTTCCCAGCTGGAGGGAGACTTTGAAAACAGAAGCGGGAGGCTAGGCAGGGTGGCTCACGCCTGTAATGCTAGCACTCTGGGCTGCTGAGATGGGAGGATCTCTGGAGCTCAAGAGTTCGAGAACAGCCTAAGCAAGAGTGAGATCCTGTATCTAATAAAAATAGAAAAATTAGCGGGGCATGGTGGTGGCGCATGCCTATAGTCCCCACTAACCCGGAGGCTGCAGCAAGAAGATTGCTTAAAGCTAGGCGTCTGAGGTTGTTGTGATCTAGGCTGACATTAAAGCACTATATCCTGGGCAACAGAGTGACACTCTATCTTAAAAACATAAATAAATAAAATAAATTTTAAAATAATGAAAGCAGGGTCAGAGAAGATGCATCATTGCTGGCTTTGAAGGAAACAGCCACCAGCCAATAGGATGCAAGTGGCCCTCAAAAGCTAGAAAAAGGCAAGAAAAATAAAAATGACCCAACTTGAGCCTCCCAAAGGTAACATAGCCTTGCTGACAGCTTGACGTTAGCCTAGGGAGAGACCTGTGTTGGATTTCTGACTTAGGGAACTGAAGGATCTTATAACTCTGTGTTGATTAGTGACTTGATATGGCTGCAATAGGAAACTCATACCCCCTGCGGTTTGGCTCTGAGTCCTCCTGGGTGAACGCCTGCAGGTGAAGGCACCAGCCACATAGGACGCATTCCCGTGGCCCACCACCCCTGTTCCAGTGTAGACATCGGAAATGTTTAATAAAATTAGAGTGAAGTGGGGGAGAGTAATTCTGTTAGAGTCATTTCATAGGATATTAAAACAAATGCAAGTTTATTCATCTTGGTTACATTTCTCAGGTCCCTTGTAAATCTACAGTAGATATTCACATGAGAAAAATCTCACAATCACTTGACAGCTTTTTGACCACAGAGAAGTTTTGGGGGCATTTAATCCTCAGTTTCTTCATCTATAAAATGGGGATACTCATAGCTCCCGGCAGGGTTGTTAGGATGAGACCACGTGCTTGGCCAGCTGTAAGAGTGCCGTGAATGGCAGGTGCTAATCACTACAGCGTTCATCATCCTAACTCAGGACACAGATAAACAAATCTGCATTTTAAAATGATATATCTAAGTAGCTGATGTTTATCCCACCTGTTTATCCCACCTTTTTTCTTCAAAAAATTATTGTTAACTGTAAGCCTGTGTATGAGACATTAGGAAGACATTCTGGGGAATTCAAGAAACCATTCTTGCTCTGAATTAGTCTGTCATCCTGGAATACCACGTGGACGTAAATTACTAGAAAATAATGCATTTCTGACTAAGAACTTCAGAGTATGAGAGGAACTCCAAGGAAACAACCTAACGGGATCATGGAGGAAGTGAGGGCAGCCTAGACTTCACCAGGCATTAAACTACACAGGTTACTTCCCAAGCACAGTCTATTCCCAGTTTGAAAATTTCCATCAAGTTCTTAGAAAAAAGCTGTTAAGCAGTGCACTGAAAGTGAAAAAGAGATTACATCAGGGCATCTCTAAACACACTTCCCTATTAACTGATTTTTTTTTTTCTTTAGGGAGGATTATGATTAATAAAAGCAACATGCTACTCAGCAGCCCAAGTTGAAAAGAGCTTGGTATTTTAGAAGTCTTCCCTTTTAGGTCCCCTCCACCTTGAAATCAGGGGCTTGCAGGAGAGAATGAAGAATGCTTAGCCCTGAGGAGTACTGAGGAAGGGGAGACTTTTTTTTTTTGCAGTTTTTGGCCGGGGCTGTGTTTGAACCTGCCACCTCTGGTATATGAGGTCGGCGCCCTACTCCTCTGAGCCACAGGCACTGCCCAGAAGTCTTCCCTTTAAAAACATACATGTAAGCATTGAATTACTAGACTTGAAGTAACTGGAGTCCTTATTCTTACTTAGCACTTCACTTTTGGAAAAAAGTAGCAAAGGCAGGAAAACAAGTGAATTTTATTAACTTAAAAAGAAAATCTTAGCATGTGGCTCTGACTTATGCATATTGCACACAATCTTTTAGCACCATAACATAAGAATGCACATCCAGAATGATGACTCTGAGGCATCACAAGACACCCTGACATCAAAAAAAGACTCGTTTCAGTTACTATACCATGCTTTCTAAGGCGAGATACCAGCTTACTGTATACATGTGTATATATGTGTATATGTGCATATACACACACATTTAATTTCAATTTATGTTCCAGATGAAGGGGCTTTCTGAAGGGGGGTTAAGGAATACCAACGTGAAAATTTAATTTAGGAGAACATCTCCTTCTAGAGGCATTCTGATTAATTGAGGGGTGTTGTAACTAACAGAAATGTCTCATCTATGATGTTTACCTGAAGGCAGATTTCAAAAATGGAAATTTGTGTAAAATCCTCTTACCTTTTCTAACGTTATACAGCTCTCTTAAAATTGTTCCTACCTGAAACTAATTCTGCCCTATTACTGATGCCCTAAAACAATTTAACATTTGATCATTTTTATTTTTCAGAGCAAGCAGCCTTCAAGTTTTAAAGTTGAATGTGTAACATCTACTGCCACTGCCAAGTGTTCGCTGACAAACGCATGCCGAAAGATTGGTTGATGTTTTGGGACTCTTGCATTTTCTCTCTCTCTTTTTTACTCTAAATTACACTCAACTTTATAGTATTACTGCATCTGTTTTTCCTTTATTCAAACATTTAGATAGTGCACACTTCTTTCCTGAAGTCTTTTTTTTTTTTTTGAGACAGAGACTCAAGCTGTCGCCCTGGATAGAGTGCTGTGGCATCACAGCTCACAGCAACCTCCAATTTCTGGGCTCAAGTGAGTCTCTTGCCTCAGCCTCCTAAGTAGCTGGGACTGCAGGCACCCGCCACAACGCCCGGCCATTTTTTGTTTGCAGCCGTCATTGTTGTTTGGCAGGTCTGGGCTGGATTCGAACGCGCCAGCTCAGGTGTACGTGGCTGGCGCCTTAGCCCTTTGAACCACAGGCGCCGAGCCTTTCCTGAAGTCTTGATCATGATTCAGACCTAGAAGCAGGAGAATCATATTGATCATATATAGAATATATCTCATTTTGGGGAGTGTAAATGAATTTTAGCCCTTGGTAGTGGTAATTAAAAAAGATAAATCCTGATGCAGATTTCAAATGAGGGGGTTCACATCTGTAATCTTTGCACTTTAGGATTGCTTAAGGCCAAGAGTTTGAGACCACCTAGGCAAGAGTGAGACTCTGTCTCTACAAAAAATGGAAAAGCCACCCAGGTGTGGTGGCACATGCCTCTATTCTCAGCCACTTGGAAGGCTGAGGCAGGAGGATCACTGGGGCCCAGGAATTTAAGGCTGCAGCGAGTGATGACAACACCACTATACTTAAGCCTGGGTGACAGAACAAGAATCCATCTCAAAAACAAAGCAAAACAAAACAAAAATGAACACACAAAAATGAATGCTATCAGTTACTGAGAGAGGGGTTTCTCACCTGCCTTCTCCTGAGTCTGAGGAGGAAGTGAGAAGATAGTTTATTATAGTTTGGGTGAGAACTCATGATGATGCTGTCTTGAAACTCATCATGTCCCTTCTCCCTGTGCTAAGGGAGATAAAATGAAATATGGAAACCAGCCCGTCCACTAGTATTTGCTTTGACACTCTAATAGTGAGTTCTCAAGGGCTCTTTCATTGCTTACAAATCTATGACAAACTAAGTGTGGAATTTGCACCCAAGGTAAAAGATTTGGGAAGCGTCTGCTCTGTACTGTGGAGGCAGGAGAAGGGCTGGGCTGTCCAGGAAAATCAGACTTGGTTCCCGCCCTCGGGGTGTTTACATCCACTTAAAGATGGATGACACAATTAAAAAGCAATAAGGCTCATTACCCCAGTGGAATATTTACAGCAAAAACAGCTACTTTTCTAGCAAAAAGTCACTTGAGGGCAGGAACTGGGGCCTGCTCATTTGTGTACCTCCTGCAGTAAATTGGCAATAAATATTCACTAAACTCAACAGAATGTACAAAAATGCAACTGTTCATTCCTCACAACAGGTTCTCCCCCTTTCTTTTCTGATAGTGGCATCATTTTCTTTGCAATTCCCCACATCAAAGCCTTCAGGTCCAAGTTGATGCTTCGCTTTCATTCTCTTTGGTCCTCCACCTCCAAGCAGCTGCTGCTTCCTGCGGAGTCCTTTCTGCTTCCCCTGAGCTGCTTTCCCATTCACTCAGCCCACCCCGGTTTGGATTATTATCGCAGGCAGGCTCTTCCTACTTCTGGGTTTTCCTGGGAGCACGCACTGAGTGAGTCTTCCCGTGTAAAGGCCCAGGGACACTCTCGCTCACCTGCTCCCCTCCTGGTCTCTTCTCCTGGGATCCTCTGTGTGTATCCTCTGCTCCGTTCCCTGTGCCCCCGGAGAGAGCCCTCACGCAGCCCCCCTCCCTGTACACAGGGTTCTAATTCTCCATTGGGAATTTCCACCTTTCAAAATCTACCATTTGTATCATTCAGAGGTTTGCATTGCAACAAGAGAAAGTGCCTCTGCTCCCTTAAGCAGACAGGAGGATTTACCAGAAGAATATCCAGTAGCTCCCAGGGCAACTGGAAAAGGGGTGAGAACCAAGCTGGTTCATTCCTGTAAAAGGCAAGTGCTGGGACCATGTCAACCACTCCAAATTGAACCCCACCCTTCCCTGTCTTTACCACCCTTCTCAGTTTCAAAGGAGTGAGGCAATAACTCCACTGGCCGGTCCCAGGCTGTCCACTCCCCTGGGGCTTCTGGGAAGGGTGAGGCAGGGGAGTCCATCTGCTTCCCTCTAAGGCTCAATCAGGGGCCTCCCTCAATCCGGGGAGGGGCTGGATGTGGGCAGCTAAGTCACAGCAGCCTCCCTCAGTGCATTTCTCAATGTTTATTGCTAATGCCACCACCTTTCATAAAGATCTAGGCTTCTCCTGATTATCACAACATTTTTTTTTTTTTGGTGCTTTTCACATTTAGCTTTATATTATAGTTGTTTGTGTATTGCTTTTATCCACCCTTTTAATCTTTCCTCTTGATTTCTCCTAAATCATTTCCCTATCCATTCACTTGACTCTTGTTTGGGTTCTTATTTCTCTGAGTAGCACAAACATACATCTACTCTTCCTATTTCCAGGTGTTTTTTAGTCTATGCACCAAATGAATTAATCTCGAATTAATCTCATAATGACTTATAAATATACTAGACAGGCTTAATTAAAAGGAAGACTGGTATGGAAGCTCTTGGGAAAGCTGACCTGAGTGTTTACTGTGGGCTGAACATAGTTTGGACATATTTACATTATCTCATTTAATTCTCACAACTCTTTGCAAGGAAACTATTACTTTCTGAGGCCCAGAGAGGTGGAAGGGTCCCAAGCCATAGGCTCATGGAATGGTCTGTCTTGGACAGCACCCTTGTGTTGTGTTGTCCATGAGTCCAAGGAGGTCCTGATTTGGGCTCTAAAGGAGGAGGAAGAGAACAGGAAACTTCTAGCTGCCTCTGCACCATAAAAGGTAGAAATTAGTGTTACTCAGTGGAGCATGGTGGGCAGAGTAGAGTGACAGAAGCAAATACATTATGTTGGACAAAGTTAAAAAGGAGATCACTGTGGCAGAACTAAGCTTAAGAGGCCTTTGGAAAATAAATCATTGCGTACGATGCTGATATGATTTTTAGGCAAAAACTTTATATTTTTTGCTCTCTTAATACTTTATGATTGAAGACATTGAAGTAGTGAAAGAGACATGGACACACTAACAGAGTAGAATGCAGAAACATACATACTGGTACATTTTTAGATAAAACACAAAAAAGAAATGTCTCCCCCATGTTGGGCCTTGCATGGTGGTGGCTTGAATGATGTCCCCAAAGATATGTTCACTAGAACCTGGGAAGGTGGCCTTATCTGGAAAAAAGTTCTTTGCAGATGTTGTAAGTTAAGGATGCTAAACCATCTGAGCAAGAATGAGACCCTGTCTGTACTAAAAATAGAAAAACTAGTCGGGTGTAGTGGCAGGTACCTGTAGTCCCAGCTACTCAGAAGGCTAAAGCAAAAGGATTATTCAAGCCTGAGAGTTTGAGGTTGCTGTGAGCTATGAGATCACAACACTTTACCCAGGGCAACAGAGTGAGAGTCTGTCAAAAGATGACATCATCCTGGATTAGGGTGGAACATAAATTTAATGATAATGTCATTATCCGGGATGTATAATGATTTATCTTCCAAACACACAAATATCCATCTGGTAGGAGAGGATACAGGGGACCAGGCCATGTTAAGATGGGGACAGAGATGGGACTGATGTTGCCATAGCCAATGAATGCCTGCAACTATCACAGGCCAGAAGAGACAGGGAAGGATCCTCCTCGCTAAGAGACTGAAATTGGAGACCTTTCAGACTTCTGGCCTCCAGAACCTTAAATGAATAAATTCTGTTTTAAGACACCTAGTTTGAGATAATTTGTTAAGGCAGCTCCAGGAGATTAATCCAGGCCTCTCAGGGATACATTCCCCAGCTTTTCCAGGGGAAAATGCTCATTCTTCTGCCATCAGAGGATGTTTTTAGAGACTATAGAGGACAACGGGGAGCCATAGGAGATGCTTGAGCAAAGGAGAGGCAAGATAGAAGCAATTTGTAGGACTTGGTGATAACCTAAGTTATATAAATGACTCAGGTAAAGATCTCATTCAATAGGGACAATAGGGAGCCATAGGAGATTCTTGAGCAAAGGAGGGACAAGATAGAAGCAATTTGTAGGACTCAGTGACAACCTAAGTTATATAAATGACTCAGGTAAAGATCCCATTCAGTGGAGGATTATTAAGCCAAAGTGTAAGAAGATGCCTGGGAAAAACCCAAGCCACTGACACATCTGTAACTATTTTTCAGACCAAGGATTTGGTAACTTCAGTCTGTAAAGGGGAGAGGGCACACAGAAAAAAAAAGGAAGAGGTAAGCAGGCAGGAAGACAAATGCTTACATTTTTGTGAGGCCCAAGAAATCTACATTTAATGTAAGATAAGGTGAATGTTTGAAGAAAAAAATGGAGTGAAGAAAGAATCAGTTATGTAGATGTCCCTGGGCAGGTGGAGGAATGATTGATCTTGTTTTGTCTCTGTTCTGCACCCGGGAAGATAAACTTGTAATCAAATCGTTAGTGTGGAATCGAATGGGAACTAGACTTAGCCTATACCTAAAGCTGCAATTTGCATGCCGTTGTTTATGGGAGACCAGCAAGCAATTTCATTACGAATGATCTGTGGGGGCAGTCCTTACAGATGCCTGAGGTCTTTTACCTTTCCACAGGGATCTGGCTGATGCTTTTGTTAGTAATAACTAATCATTTGGGAGGGATGTTGCATGGCTCAGCCTCCAGGCTTGACCCTCTTTTGCACAAGGAGTTGAATGATCCTGAAATTTTCATTTTCCTTTATGTTGGGATGATATTGATATCAAGCACAAATGTGGGAGATGGGAAGAAGTACATAACTAACAAGAGACCAGTTGAAAGGCAGCGATCGCTAGGGAAAATAACAGGAGTTTTGGAGTTAGGTGTGTCTAGTGTGGTCTCCAGCTTTCACTCACTGTTCATGTTTTTTTCATTTGTAAAACGGAGATAATATTGTGTGTGGTTTAGAGTTGATTTATGTCAAGAATTCAATAGGGCATAAGAATTGCTAGGATGTAAAAGTTAGGATACTTGTTAGTATTGAACATGGGAGGAAAATGGAAGCCAAAGAGTTGAGAATCACTGGGACTCAGAATCATGCCCTTGCCTCACTGCCCCTGGAGAGATCTTGGAGAGAAGGAAGGAAGAAGTCAAGATGGCAATGAGAATTCTCCTGAAAGCTGGGATAGGTGGGAGGCTGTTGGCCAAGCCTGAGACCACAGGCAGAGGGGATGGCTTGGGAAAGAGATAAGTTGCGTTCTGAGCATGTTGACCTAAAAGGGGCGAGAAGCCTCCTGCAGGGAGGGCAGAGAGGCTGGGGAGCTCCCTGAAGCTATAGAGCTGGAAGTTAATCAGTGAAAGTTCAGTGGCCTGGGAGCATGCTCAAAATGACCAACTCCCTCTCTCTAAAACACACACACACACATACACACAACATTACCATCTGCTTTGGAAATACTGTTAGAGGTTGGGAGGACAATATACCTCCCCCTATGAAAAGACAGAGATGGGCAGGTCAAAAAGGAAAGAGAATCAGAACTGGCTGTGTTAAATAAATGAAAAGATGATGGAGTTTCAGGAAATAGCAGAAATGCCACATGCTTCAGAAAACACATAGAATAAAGATTGAGACAGGGCTATTGGGTTTAAGTACAGGATGTCATTGGTGACTTTACAAAGAATCAGGGAAGAAAGAGGAGTTCAAGAGCCATCATTCAGTGAAAGTTTACAAAGCAAACAAGTTAAAAACTAGGTCAATATTGTTATACCTATTTTGAGTAAACTAATTTAAACTTGAACAGACTGTTCATTAGAATTCTTCTCTCCTCATTGTAAAGCTAGATATTAGTAAGACGAGGGTTTCCAGAAACAGATGAACAGAGTTAGCTTCGATTCCAAGGTCAAACCAGAGATGACGGAGGCTGTCGCTGTCACTTGGGCTACATCTGATCACTGCTCAGTGAACTGCCTTCTTTCATGCCAGGTACTTTATCTACATGGAAGGTAGGTAAATATTATCTTCCCATTTGATAGATTTTAGGAAAGTGAGGGGACCCCTGTGCAAGGTTATAGTTCAGGGAGCCGACATTCAACTGACGTCAAAGCCACACTGACTCTGGTCACCCACCCTTGGGTACTCCTCTGGGGAGGCAGGGGAAGAGTGTACCGAATAATACTGCCCTGGAACCTTGGGTAAATTATTACTGCCTTATTAATAATGAGAGGTCAGGAGCCTAAGAAAGAATCTCATTAACATGGATGCAGGCTATCCCACCAGGAAATCAGAATCATTTGAATATTAGCATTTCCTTTGGGAAATCATACGGGAAGGAGATGGGAGATAAGACATCTGGACGCACGTGCCTGTGAATGGGAACTCGTGCCGTTCGGCTTCCTCTTGGGTTTTCATCTTTCAAGTTTGTTTCTATGTTAGCCACTACGCCAGGCTGGGTGAGCTGAACGGTCCCACCAATAGCGACAAGTCCTTCTGGGGCTCACATTTAGGCAGCTCCAGGTCGGGTTCTGCCCCGAGGGTGTGGGGCCGGCATCCCGCTGGCTGGAGTTGGCCTGGGAGGCAGCGGAGGTCGGGTTTCCTCTCCTTCCCTTGGGAAATGCCTCTGAGGGGATGATGGAGTAAAAACGTGTCTGGTTGGGAAAGTAAATAGATGCAAGGCGAATAAATAAAACTGCCCACAAGCAATTACAGGGAGGAAGTGACATTTTTATGTAAGTCACTTTTCTGATGGACAACAGGCCTGCTCTGCGGAGAGTGCCGTGGGAATGCTTCCGGCGGGTGGGGTGGGGGGGAGGATAAGAAAAGCAAACAAGCAAAAAAGAAGATGCACTTTGCTGAGGCTGGAAGTTGCTGCTGGCATTTCACTCTCGTCCCCACCCACCCAGCCCCCCACCGCCAGCCAGAGAGGTTTCGGGCGTGGGGTCCGGCCCCCGCCCCAGCAGCCGGCCCGCGCTGCCCTCCCCCCCGCAGGCGCAGCACCCTGGAGTCCGCGCGATCCCGGCGCGCGCGTGCCGGAGAGGGCAGCGGAGCTCCGCGGCCGGGGCGCGCCCCCAGGTGGGTCTCGGGGCCCCCTCCCCGCGCGTGCGGGCCTGGCCCGGCCCCTGGGCGGCGTCACGGCGCGGCCTGGGAGGAGCGCGGGAGGAGGAGGAAGAGCGCGAAGGAGGCGGGCGCTGTGCGCCGGGGGAGGGTCGCCGCCGCCGCCGCCGCGGGGATCGTCAGGCCGGAGCCGCGCGGCCGAGCGGGCGGCGGGCGGCGAGCGGCGGGGAGGGCTCGGCGGCGGGGAAGCTATCGGTGCCCGGACCGGCAGCGTCCGCCCGGCGGCGGGAGGAGGGAGCGGTGCAGACAAAGAGCGGCGCCTGGGCGGGCGCAGAACGGCCGCCGCCCCGGGACCCGCGCCGCTGCCCTCCGGCCTCAGCTGGCGGCCCACGGCGAGGTAAGCGCGGCCGTGCGGGCGCGGGGCTGGGGCCGCAAACTTGGAGCCGTTCGGCAGAGTTGGGAGCGCGCCGGGGCTCGCGGGCCGGGGCGCGTCCTGGAAAGGGCTGGAGGAGCCGGTCCCCTCCGCGCCTCACCGGTGCTTTCGGCCCCCACGCGGCCTGGGCGACCCCGGCCGCGGACTGCCCGGCACCTCCCGACTCCTCACCTTCCTGCCCGCGTTCCCTGCACCCCCACCCTAGAGGGCCGGCGTGGGGGCGGGGACGCCCGCCTAGGGCGCGGGCGCGGACCCGGGCAGAGGCCAGGGGGAGGGCCCGGGGACTGGAGACCCCCGGGTGCGCAGATGCGCCCGGCCTGCGTGCGGGCAGCCAGCACCAAGCCCAGAGAGGGCATGGGACCGTGCAGTGGCCGGGGTCGCCGGGGCGCGTGTGCCGGGGAAGAATAATCGCGGATCGCGGGCCCCAGCGCAGGGACGCGGGAGGCCGTGATCGTCCGGAGAACTTACTGTGATTATTGGAACTATTAATGATCCGGCACAAAGGTGCTGTCACATCGTATAAAGGAGCTTCTCGCCTCGGCGAAGGGCTCTTTTGTGCCGTGCTTCAGGCTCTGAGCCCTGCCCCAGATTTGGACTCTTCCACAGCCACCTGAACCAAAGTTTCTCACAATCGCTTTGCCCTCTCGGCTTATTGAGGGCGATATAACCACCCAGTGGTTCAGGAAAAATTTGATGGGTGACTTTTAAGGTATTACCGGTAACTGTATTATGAGCGCAGTTAACTTGGCATTGTGTAGAGGGGTTTAACTTGAAAATGCTTTAATTTGTAGACAATAAGGATCGCTTTGAAGGTCTGCGTTGGGATGCTAAGGGTCACTGGCTGGTGTACACCTGGCACCTAACTTAAACTAGTCTTGTAACAGCTTTAGGGACAAAGCAGAAACGTGCGTGATTGGCCTCAGCCACTTCAGACAATTCAGATTGGCACTTCCCCCCTTATTTGGCTTTATATATTTTGCCAACAGGTTAATGCTGATTCTGCCAAGTTTGCATCTGCATAATAGGCTGAGCAGACCCCAAGCTGGGCTGGAGGGGCCTAAAACATTGACCAGGCCCAATCCTTCCTTTGACCCCAAAGAAACTGAACCCAGAGAGGCCAGTGGTCGTGGTTTGGTCAAGAACTACAGGTAGGAGAGTTCCTCCCGGGTCCAGGCCCACTCCCAATTTCGCGGAAGGGATTTTGTGTAGGAATGAAAGTAATTCAGGGTGTGTTTCATGCCACTGTTTTTTGCATAATTATTAACAGTGGTTTTCAAGTCTTAAAAGTGACTGAAAATGAAATTAACCTGGGGTGTTTTAACTTAACACAGATCTAAACAACATTTCTGCACACTCCCTTAATTCACTTTCAAAATGTTTCAAAGTAAACAGGTGAATTAATAATAGAATTCAAGCGTATCATCGTGTTTCAAGAGAATGGGAGCCACTGGACACAGGGGTGGAGAAGAAATGTACTTAGCCTGTAGCTCGGGCTCAGGTTTTTAGATGTTTGGAAAGGGATTCCCTGAGAAGCAGATGTTACCCTGGCTTGTGAAGAATTCCTCCCTCAGTATTTCCCTCCTGGAGGTTGGTTAGATGTAGTTTTGATTGAAGAAGGTGGGTGGACATTAGTGGTCTTCTGGTAGCTACTTGAGGCTGAAATTGAGAACTTTAGCACATGGGAAGTTGTGGAGGTGCCAGGCTCACTTCCTCTCTGGGAGCCCTCTCCTGGTCTCTGAGCTTCTTAGCTGCTCTGGAAACACTGGGGAAGTGGTACCGATCACGAAACATGTAGCCCATTGCCATCTACAGAGCTGACCACTCTGTAACCGCCTCTGCCCACTTGTGGAGAAACTGACCCTCTTTAAGGGGGCGGGGCTTGTTTAAGGCACACTTCAAGTAGTTGCGTTCACTCTTCAGCGTTTGGGCTTGGCTTTATAGCACACTCCATGCTTAAATCTTCTTCATCCTTGCTATGCTTGACCCTGCTGTATTCATAACTTCTGTCATTTACATTGGGGGGCATTGACCTTTCCTAACAAACAGCAGATCTTATGTACACAGTATTGTATTTGGGAAATGCACTATCATCCATATTAAATACACCGGAAACCTTCCTTGCATGTGCAGACTGGATAACCTTTTAAAATACCCCAATCCTTGCCTGATTGCACGGATTGATCTAAAGTCCTTCACATGATCGCTGGCATTAGCTAAATTTGCCTTGGCTAGACCAGGCCGTGTTGCTGTATGAGACACAGCTTTTTCTGACTGTTCACACTGGCTTGCAGTGTGCACTGGGGGCAACAGGGCTCATGGAAATCGTTCTTCAATGTTAAAAATGAAGCTTAATGACTGGAGAGCTCAAGATAGCTTGCTGGAACTGCAGGGGAGGTGATGAACGATGTTTAGGAAAACAAGTAAGTTAACTTTTTTCACAAATGAACTGGAAACTCCCTACAACGCACTACAGAGGCTTAGGAAATAGTTTTCCCTTCCAGAAGGCTTGCAAGTAGTGCTTCCAAATGGTTTCTCTTTCCTAAAATGAGTGACAGAAATATTTCACGGCACATTTTCAAAGGGCCTAAGCTAAAAAAAAATGATATCATGTGTGTTAAATGCTTGAGTTAAGGCAACTCAGAAGGAGGTCAAAACAGCCTTTTAACGAGTTATCACAAGTATGCAGCTAGAGTGAAAATAATTTTTCATTTCTTTAGGCCATTTCATTAGCACAATTTAAAAAATTAGACTTTTACTTTTCCTGCATTTTGCTTTGAACATATACCCACGTGTGTTTAAATCTTGAAAGTAAATTGACATTAGCAAGTTTCACCTCCCAGCGTGCGCACATGTTCATAGGTTTTACTTCAAGAAGAGCCTCAGTCCTTGAAGCTGTGGAAATGGTGGAACCTTTGACAGAGGTGGCAGTGTCCCTCTTTGTGGGTCCCTCTCAGTTTCAGAAGTTCTCACCTACCCCAAATTTCCTGTTCTCTTTTCTGACCCAGTCTTCCCAATTCCTTCCCAACTAGAGGTGATGACTTTGCATTTGAACTCCCACAGCAATTTCTGTTTCCAGTCTGCCATTTGTAACATTCTTCCCAATGATTTCTTTGTGTTCCCATTTTCTTTAATAGATTCTAAACCCCTTGGGACAGAAAGGTTCTGCTACTTAGTATAATATCATATGGTATACACAGTGAATGCACAGCTAATACTCATTGCATATGTGAATATCGAGTTCTGAGCCTGTTGTTAATGGGGCTCTGGGCCCCATTGAGATGTTAGTGATAAGAGGCCTCCAGAATCCTTGTGCCTCTGCTCAGAATCTCTGTCCACTGTGGAAAGGTTTGTCTTCAGGATGGGAGAATTAGGTCAGGTGGTCTCTGTTTGGTAAATTCTCTATTAAAAAGATATCATTTGTAGGCTCAGTTCCTGTGGCTCAAACGGCTAAGGTGCCAGCCACATACACCTGAACTGGTGGGTTCGAATCCAGCCTGGGCCCACCAAACAATGATGGCTGCAACCAAAAAATAGCCAGGCATTGTGGCGAGCGTCTGTGGTCCCAGCTACTTGGGAGGTGGAGGCAGGAGAATCGCTTGAGCCCAGGAGTTGGAGGTTACAGTGACCTGTGATGCCGCGGCACTCTACCCAGGGGGACAGCTTGAGGCTCTGTCTCAGAAAAAAAAAAAAAAAAAGCTATCTTTTGTAGTCCTGAAGCTAAACTTGAAAACAACAAGAAAACTAAACCCAAACCCAACTGTATATCTACCTGGTGGGTTGGCTGAATGTTTTACTTTTCAGTAGATTAGACAGAACAGGAAACTCTGGATAGAGCATTTGGTATCCCAGGCTGGTAAGTTAGTTATTTAGTATTATCCTATATCTTTCTCCTATTTTAATGTTTTTGAGAAAGGAAGCTTCAACTGCAGTCAGAATTTAAGTATTGCGATTTCTTCTTTTGGGACAATTTTGGAAAGGGGGATGCTTTTGCTGACTGGTTGTTAATGAGGATCTAAAGTGGCATAGCGAAAAGAATAATAAATACTAATGCACGTGTGGTCATTTGCAGTCTTAATGATTTATAATTCATTTGTTCTGTATTTTCCAAGGTTGAAACGGCTAAAAAGACACAGTGGAACACAATGTAGAATAACAACAATGGTAATTGTTTTGTGCTTTATTGGGAAGGGTATAGCCTTTGTATGTATAAGGAATAATATAATATTTCATGCATTCAAGCAATTTTAGAGCACTAACATCAGAGCTGGTAGAAATTCAATACATGTGTGTTCGTTCTACAAATATTTAAAAATGTGTTTTGAAGTCTACAGATCAAATTATTAATGTAAAATTACTTTTCTGGGGTATTGGCATTCAATATATTTCTGACACATGTCAAGTACTTAATCTGTAACTACAGAAGCTAAAACTTTTTTTTTTTAAGTGATCCTTAGCTTTTCTTCTCACACATGAACTCAGGTGCACACACACATACCACACATGGAATTATGGTTCTGAGCACTTTACCCATGATAGTAGCTCGCTCACAAAGATTGAAGTGCCTCCTGTTTTTATCTTAAGGGTAAGGAAAGGGTGGCACTGCCTATTCCCCAGCTATTAAAGGGCAGACTCTCATCACCCAGCTTCCCAGTGTCTCCCTCCCACCATGCTAGCCGCCATCCCTTCACTAAGCTGTATACGACAGTGCATGGAGCAGAGCTATAGACTTGTTATGGTGTAAGATTGGAGGGACATCGGTAGAGAATTGTCGATGGGGTGTGGAGCTTGTATATCGGTTCATTCTGGGAGCCCCTTATCAGCCAAGTTGTGGAGGAGGCCCTGGACTTTGGAAGGGAATAATGAGCAATTAATATCTGCCTGAGAGGTCACAGAGGGGAAGCTGGGAAAGGTCCCAGAAGGGCAGCACTGGCCTGGCTCCTCCCCATGTGCAGCAGGGCAGGGTCCCCCAGCTCTGAAATGGGCATGAGCATTCCCAGGAGGAAGAAACCCTTGATGGGCCGGATCTCAGTGCCTCTGGGTGTGGGGAAGGCCTGTGGTAGTAATAGGGTTTCCACTCCAGGGGGCTTACCGGGCAGGTGCCAGTACAGATTCCTGTGTGATGTGCTTCTTCATCTACAGCTTTGTGGTGGGTCCCCACCTCTGCTCTGTCACAGTGGGGACCCAGGAAGCAGGCATGTCTACTCACTCTTCCAGTTGGGCCCCGAGGAACCTTGTATAACACCTCTCTCAGCAGCTGAAATGCTGAAGGAACAGTGATTTATTTTTTTTGTAAATGAGTTATTGTTATTCAGGTGAAGAGGGGTAAATAGGTTCTTGCTACAAACTTTGTAGCTGAATATATCAACTCCTTTTCCTTTGTGCTCTTACGACAATCTGGAAAAGTCTTGAAGTCTTCCAAGATGACTTTGAAATCTACTTCTCAGGTCATGAAAAAGGCCAGGTCAAGGCTTAGTCTGGGTTCTTGGAAGACCGACCTACAAGGTCCTGAAGAGAACTCTGACACTGGCTGCCCTTCCAAGTGAGCGTTGTGCTGGCCAGACCATCCCTAACCTACCCATCTTTGCTTGGAGGACCCTGGGGCCCTCAGAGGGTTAGGCAGCCTCCCCCTGGAGCAGTTGGGACTGAGATACACCACGGGTCTGCTATCTCTGTTGGGAGACACTCCTTGTCCTGAATGTTCTTTCAGCTTACAGGCACACTACCTCGCATGTGGCCAGTTCTATAAGTAGCAGTTTCCAGGATGAGGAGCAGTGGAGATTTATGTACTTAAAGAGCTTAATAATTCTCCTGGCAATGGTGGGTGTGGTCAGGGAGGAAAAAATAAATTGGAAGTTGGCAAGATCACAGTGAAAGATGCCTGTGGGCATCTTAGAGGACAAAGTCCATCAGTGTCTTCATTGATTTTTCTTAAAGTTTGTGTATCAGTCTAATATTCTGTGAATTTTGGCTGAGTATTTAAGGATGTCTGCAAGCCAACAAATATTTTAATTATGTCGCTTACGAATTTGAATACAGAGAAGAGCCCTTGCTTTTTTTATTCTTTCTCCCTTGCCAGCTGTGTTCATTTTAAGGACAATTGCTTTAAAAGCTTATATTTCTCTCTTTCTCCCCTCCCCCCATGTATGTTTCAGGGGGGTGGGACAGGGAGTGGTCTGAAGTGGTAATTAAACAGCCCTTTTTTACTGCTCTCTGTGAGGGAAGGCAGCTTGGGGACATTGACCTAAAAACCACCAACTGATAAAGTTTTTAAGAGACTAAGAAGAGATTTGGGGAGTTATTTTAGAGATAGTTTTCTGGAAATTTGATGTAGGTGTATAGTAAATTCTCATCAAATGACTTTGTCTTTTTTAAAGAAATAAAGGTAGGAGCAGAATCTAGGAAGGTAGCTATAAACACAGATTTTTCTTGCTATGCATTTTCACTTTTCTTATTTACTCTTTCTCAGTACTGTTTTGGTTCCCTCCTGTAGTTTTCACCTCTGCATCAGGCTCACTTTGTGTAGTCTCCCCACCCCAGCATTTACCTTCAAGTCAGTCTGTTTCCTGTCTTCTTCATTACCTATACCCATGTGGTTTTCCCTTCACTTGTTTCCGTATTGTCTTGGTAGGACCTATCTAGCTGGAGTTTAGAAGATTCTCTTCATTTAAATGAAGCTGTCTTCATTTCTCTTTTTATAATTTTCTTATCAGCTCTGTTTCCTATGGTTTGCTAGACAAGACCCAGTGCCAGGTATGAAGAAACGATGACAATATTATCTTAAAAACACAAACAAAGGAGAGGGACATCAGACACTCTATGTTGTCACTTTTATGTTGAAGCTTTCCTGGGTAGAACTAAGCACAGTTGATTGATCACCTGTAGATTAAGTGTCCAGGGTTGACTGTGCTGCTTCTTAAACTTGATTGAGACAAGCACCTCATGCCCTTTGGCCATCCTGGTTAGGGAAGCTTATCGTTTTCTAAGGTTCCAGAAGAAGCAGGTTGTCTTTTTGTGAATGTCTCTGGTTGGTGAGGGTTCCACTTCTAAGGATGGAAGTATGTTTGCAACTGAATGCACATTACTATGTCAGCTCCCCATTCATTTTTAGGGCTTATTAGTTTTTAGATTTGGGTTGGGAAATAGGAAGAATTCACTTTTGCAAATACGCTAATACCTTTTTAAAGGTTAATATTTTGAAAAACTTACTTGAGACTTGAACTCATGTCTAGAAATTAGTGGTCCTCAGCCGAGGCAATTTGCCCATGTGGACATTCAGCAATGTCTGGAGACATTTGTGATTGTCCGGCCTGGGGGATGCTGCAGACATTTAGTGGGGTGCTACACGGGAATAATAGTAAACGCCCCCCAGTGCACAGGACAGCCTCCATGACAACAGAGTTAACTGGCTCAGATGGTCAATATTCAAGCAACTTTGATATAAGTGAACACTGTGCTGCTTTTGTTTCACTGTCCGAGTCCAGGGCCTGCTTCCTCTATCACACAGTTACCTTTTGGAAATCAATTTTTTTCTCTTCCTTTTTAATAAACACAGCAAAAAATACATATTTACAGATCTAAACACTTTACATCTCTGCGTTAAGTATGTAAAGGAGAAACTTTAATGCAACTGACTTTTAATCATGGTCTTTTTTTTTATTATCTGTAATAATGTTAGTGTTAATGTATGGCATACATAGCTTTTTAATTTTGTAATCACCATATTTGGGCCATGTACGTACAAAATGCTGATTTTTATAGGGAACATTTTGATAATCTGTCTAAGATGTGATCAAAACACATTTCCTTTAGAATGCTCCCTGATGTGGAAATAGTGGGAGGACTTTTATCAATTACTTTCAGAATTTGGTCTAATAAAAGACATCTGTTTTCTTAGCTCAGAAGTCTTATATTTGTGATTATGGAAAAAACATTTGTTTTTGTTATTACTAAAGTTCATGGGACTCTAGCTTCTGCCTGATAATTTTTTGAGCTGGTCACACACGTTAGCTTTTGAATGTCTCATTTCCTTCTGTGTATCTTTGTAAAATAAACTCTTCAGGGGAGAGAGAGCAAAAATATCACAAATTAGACCTTACAAAGGGAAAGGAAAGGGAAAAGTCTAATTTGGTTGTGAGTGGCAGACTCCCAATGTCTGCAAAGCTGCCTGTTAGCTGGTCTGGAATATGATGTTGCTGTGCAAGTGTTTTTTGCTTTGTGAATGTACCCTTAGTTGATAAAGTAGGGTATGCCTTGGGAACGAAAAAGCTGATTAGAAATTCTTGGGGTGGTGCCTGTGGCTCAGTGAGTAGGGTGCTGGCCCCATGTACCCAGGGTGGTGAGTTCGAACCCAGCCCTGGCCAAACTGCAACAACAACAAAATAAAAAAAAAAAAAAATTAAAAAAAAAAAAAAAAAAAGAAATTCTCTTGGCTTCATCATGGTGCATTTTGTATGAATTATTTCCTGTCACAGTGCTCTCTTCCTTTTGACTCTGCAGCTTCTCATCCCCTCTCTTCCTGTTCAGTTACTAGGCTGAACACAAAATGAGCACTTTGTAAGTTTTTGAACTTTCCTAGGTGCAGACAATTACAAAGTACAGTCAATATTCTCTTTTCTTCAATGGTCCCATCACTGTGAAGGGAGACCTCAGAAAGATTACTAGTCATTCTTTAGACAGAAGGGGAAATTCTGAAGTTGTGGGCTGTGAAACAATGTATGTATCTGTTTCTTGTGCTTGCTTTTGTATCATTTCATTCTTGCCTTGTGGTGTAGGGAGGCTACTGAGGTTTATCAGCCCTTTTCTAGAGGAGGGAGATGGTGAACACTCAGCTAGGCACAGTGACCAGCCCAGAGGGGTCCTGTTGGGAGTGGCCATGAGGGGCCTTAAGGCCCACGCTGTGTGGGCTGTGGCGATGCCCCAAACCCAGACTGCAGACCTTGGGCTTAATTATGGCTTTGCATTGATGTTATTGAAATCTCCTCTGCTCTCAAAAACATTTGCCTTCGTGCAGTGACTTCTTGTCTTATTATAATGGGAACTCAGTCTGAACAGTATCATCCTGA
This sequence comes from Arctocebus calabarensis, assembly GCA_963573935.1. Classification (NCBI taxonomy): domain Eukaryota; kingdom Metazoa; phylum Chordata; class Mammalia; order Primates; family Lorisidae; genus Arctocebus; species Arctocebus calabarensis. Next base: position 25,668 of record CAUYON010012786.1, read on the forward strand.
ACTTTGTTAATAGTTACTCTAAATCTGAACTTCAAACATCTTGATTCATATGAGGAGTAGAAATGTAGATTCTCCTTTTCTTCTGCTATTACTTGTTTGGCTAAGGTTGCATACTAATTTTTGACCTCTCTTCACCTCTGTTTTGTGTTCCGTGAAAATAGGGGGCTGCTGCTAATGTTCGTTAAGACCTTCCCTGCGTTAAAGTTAGAGGAGGCGGTTCCATGATTATTAGGGAATTTCTTTCTTCAAAGCAGCGTGGAATGAATGGACTCGTGTGTAAGTTTTTGTTGCTGTTATATTGTCTGACTCCAGTTAGGAGAGCTGGCAGAATATGTGTGTGGAGATGTAGAAAAAGCTTCCTTTGTTCATCCTGATTCAGCCAAAAAATTGGACCGCTCTCTTGGTTGTGCTTCCAGTAAATTGTGCTCATACAGTTAATACTTCCTGGGTACCAAGCTACAGGCCAGGTGCTCTGGAATACCAGGGGAAACCAGACAAGGACCTGTCCTCAAGGGTGCCTGTAAACCCAAACTGGTATTTTACAAGTTCACTATCAACTCTAATCTTAATTAACAAGTATATAAAATGGCTGTTTGCTGTCTCTGTGTGGGGGAAGACCCCATGGAAAGCCCCCCTCACCCCCACCACTCCCTCAATGCCAGGTAGAATACATTTGAAGTATTCTGGGGGAAGGTAATAGTTTCTGCAAGATTCTCAAATGCTGTTTTCAGCATGGAGACTGAACTGTCACTTGAGCAGGGGCATTCCCACATTGCCAGTTGTAAACCTCAGTTGTCACCACAGCTGGGCCCGAGCACCTCATTCTCTTATCCCCAGATCACTGCTTTTATTTTGGTCTGAGTGAGGGTAAGACCATCGGTTTGCTTACCATGAACACTGGATTTGGGGGTCACCTAGGCCATACTTTTCAGATAATGTAAATTATTTTTATATGTTGTCTATTTGCTTAAGATTTTTATGTCAAAAATGAGTAAAACTATTTGTGGTTTTAATGGAATGCTGGTGTTAGGTGGCACACTAATACTGATTTCCTTGTTTTAATTGATAATGAGCATAAATGCATTATGAGTATACCATCACTTTTTAATCTAGAAAAGATTTATTTATCAAATTACTACTTGGATTAGGAAAGAATACAGTAATAACCTTTATTTATAAGTGCTGAGATGTACTAAGCCAGATGTTTGTAACACAGGGGAGTGCCTGTATGCCATTTTAATCCAGTCCAAACGTTTTTATGGTTTGTTTTTTTATCGTACTTAGGGTCTCATTTAAAGTGTTTCCTTTGAAACTTTCAACCATTTTATTCCATGAAGATGCGCTTTTTTTTTTTTTTTTTTTGTATTTTTAAAATGTAGTCTTTTACTTCTGCCCAATCTAGTACCCAGATCACTATGCCATTTTGACATAGTGGAAAAAGACAAGCTGTTTTCCAGAGGTGGGCTGATTTCAGTGTTTACATCTAAGTTCTGTTTAGCATCTGAACCTAAATTAATGCTAGCGTTCAAAACAAGTATAATCATAACTGGCAGTTTACCCTTTATTCTGTAACAAATCTATCTAGCAGAGAACACAAATCTGTCTACATTTCTTTTAGATTTTGGTGGCTTGGATTAGGGTAAAATAGTTTTTGTTATATACTGTAGTGATAAACTGTAATTAATGCTTAGTGTTTGGAATGAACTGAATTTGAGAATATCTTGAGTTTTTTGATGTGATTTTGAAAATTGAATATGTAGATTCTTTATTCTTGGGCCTTCAGAAGGAGAGAATTTATTGTGTAAGTCCTTGTTTGATCTAACTTAAGACAGCAACTTTTTTTGTTTACAAACTCATACAGTAAATATGTTTATCATTTTGCATATTCAGATATACATAATGTGTTCTCTGCTTTTAGAACAGCAAAAATACTACTGAGTTTTAACCATATAATAACTACATTCTAGTATATTAAACTGATCAATAGGTGAGTCTATCTCCTTTTGTTGATTATAGCATCTTACTAACTTTTCCAAAGTACTATTTGGTATTGTTGAAAGTCAACCATTATTATGCCATGCATATAGGCGTTTATACAATGTATAATACTACATGTAAACCCACATAATACAGACATATTTTTAAGTCAGCTGTAAATTTTAGAATAGTTTTGAGATGCATACAAGAGTTCCAGAGATAGCATAGGAGTTCCCATGTACCCAGCATTCACTTTCCCCAATTGTTATCATCTTACGTGAACTAATGTGGTACATTAGTTATAACTATGGACCCAGTATTTGTGCATTATTGTTAACTAAAGTCCATACTTGATGTAGATTTTCTAATTTTTCCTGAGTATCTTTTTTCTGTTCCAGGATCCCATCTGTGATCCAGCATTTCATTTCGTCGTCCCCTCAGCTCTTTGCTTGTTTCTGATGAGCATGACAGTTTTGAGGAGCACTGGTCAGGTGCTTTACAGAACGTTTGCCATTGAGAGTTGTTAGATGTTTTTCTCATGATTTGATGGGGGCTGTGGGTTCAGGGGAGGAGACCACAGGGGTAACGAGTCCTGCTTACCACTTCCTATCGAGGATGTGCACTGCCAACTTGGCTGTGCCAGTTGCTGGTGCCCTGATCACCTGGCCAAGGCAGTGTTTATTGGGTTTCTCAACTCCTCTCTGCATGCTGTAGTCTTCGGCAGGAAGTTGTTGAAGGGGCAGGGGGTTAGGCTCTACCTCCTCCATGAATTGTTTTGATATTAGTTAATTGGAATTCTGTATGAGAGGTTTATCTGTTTCTCCCAAAGCATCAAGATCTTCAGTGGGCGGAAGGCCGTGTGGCACTCGTGTAGAGGAGGCAATAGGATGGCGCTGCAGAAGCGTTTCTAGAATGTGGTCGTGGCGTATGTGGAAATGCAATTTTCTGGGACCTGCTTTGGACCTAACTGATTCAGTCTTTTGGGATGGGTTGGTATGGAATTCTTCCTCTTGAACCAGTTCCCCAGGTGATTCTGATGCACATTCAAAGAAGAACCTCTGCTAGGAATTAGCATTTGGACCCTTCTAACTTTTTTCTTCTGAATGGTTAGCTTTGCCTTCAGGTGTCAGGCCCCAACCCCCTTCCTTGGTGGAAGGTGGACACACCTTTTCCCTGCTGGTAGTTCCAGTGCTCCCCTGCAAAGGGCCTCTGTCCCAGCTTCTTCCATAGTTTCAACCACCTGTAGGATGTCTTGGTCTGAGTGGCTTCATAGGAACCCAAGGTCATTCTTTTGCTTTCTGGATAACCTTACCCTTAATTTGATAGTCTCAGAGTTCCAGCACAAGGAGAAACTAAAACCCTGTAGTGGAAAGGACAGTTTGGACCAGAGTAGAGAGGTCCTTAAATGCTAGGCTTATCTGGAAATGGTTTTGTTACACGTGTGAGTGACAGAGAGAGACCCTGAGATCCTGTGTGGACTGTGTTCAGGTTGGAGCAAATCTAAAACTGTCTCCAGATCTTCATGGATTCCACATGCGTCTGATGCCTTATCCTTGGAGACAGCTTCGAGGTCACAGGCACATCCCTGGCTAAAGTGAGAGGGCAGTGGCCTGAAGAGGGTCTGGGTGGCCCTTGTCTTGGGCACCACCTGAAAAAGCCCTGGGCAGTGATGGGCTTATGAAGTGGCCCCAGCAAACTGTCCGGAGGCCTCGTGCCCCTGGAAGTAATACCTCCACCTGTAAACCCTCCCAGCTGGCCAGGCCTCTGTTGGGTCAGCAAGGTTGTCCCCTGCCCAGGTACTGGGAGAGAGCTCAGGTTTGTGTGAGTGGAGATGTGGGCAGGATGAGAATTGGTTCAGAAGCTGGCCTGGGGAGGTGCTTAAAGGGGCCCTTTTTTCTCCACTGGCTGATTGACCAAAGGTTGTAGAAAATGTTTTTTGGGGGAGAGAAAAATTTGTCTGTCCCTTCTTTGGGCCCAGCACACATAGAAAGAGTCAAAGCCAGTAGCCTATTTCTCTTTCCTGTCACTACCCTGTCCCCACAATAATGGTTGAGTTGAGGGTGGACTGAGAAGACTAATTTCTAGTCTACCGTCCCCAAGGTGACATAGACTACATACTCTGTTGTATTCATTCCTATCACAATAGTTCATAATGAGGCATTTTGTCTATTAAAAAATGAATGAATACAAACATGTAGTGGCTGTTTTGAACATTATTTTCTTTTTAATCTATGTGTTAATGTATAGCTTACAGCTTCGTTTTAGCCTACAGATTTGTTACATTTATTTATTTTTTTTGAAGTTTTTTATAGCTTACAGCTTCTGTTTTGGCCTACAGATTTTATTTTTTTTTTTAAGTTTTGGCTGGGGCTGGGTTTGAACCCACCGCCTCCGGCATATGGGGCTGGCACCCTACTCCTTTGAGCCACAGGCTCCACCCGATTTGTTACATTTAAAAAAAATCTTGTCCTTTTTCTAAATTTTTGCCTTGATTAATGTAAGGTTGCAAATGTGATCTTTGGTGGCTTTGTGTAGGAGAATTACTTGACCTGAAACCTAGCACTCCCACTTTGCTGGGAAACATTCAAGGACAGTGTTTCCTTAATAGGCTGCTCTTGGGTTTTCCTTAGAGCAAGCCTGTTAGAAACATAGTTTCCTCTGTATGTAAGAATGGGCCTGAAGCAGCTGATCTCTGAAGATTTCCTCCAACTCCCAAGTTGAAAGAGAAGGCTTGAAGGAGGAAACAGGACAGAGCATCTGCCCAGGGGCCAGGTCCAGCCCTCTTCAGGCCACCTCCTCACAGCTGCAGGCAATCGTAGGATTTAGAGCAACAGACGAGCCCTCTGCCTAAAGGGATCCAGTCTGTGCTGTAGTCTGGACTCTGGAATCTAGGGCTTTGTTGACTTTTATGGCCCAGAGATGTAAGGTAGTGTGACGTTCCGAGTGATTCACTAAGGAAGGTGTCCTTAATCCCTGGCCTAAAGTGGTTTGTGGATGGACTTAAGGGTGAATATAGGGTGGGAAACACGTAACGTTTTTGTTTTAATCGAGTTTTTACTGAAACTTAGTATTTTCTTCCAGCGTGATGGAGGTAGCACAACCATGTGACATTCATGGTCAGCAGAGAAATCGCTGCTGTTTTTCTATCATGTCACAGTGGTTGCAGTGGTGTTGAAATATGAACTACACTCGTACTTTGAAATTACGGTTTTGAAACCTGCTATGCCCTCATGTTTAGTGTGTTAATAAAGAAGCACATAGATTATCTCAGATTTGTGTTTTGAGTAATATATGAATAACTTTTAATATAATTGTATAAAATGGAAGCCATTCAAGGGCGCCCTGATTAGGAGTCTCTAGCCTTTCCAGTCTGCCATGGGGGAGAGGAGTGCAAAGCCCAGGAGAGCAGGGCCTGGCTGGGGACCAGGTCATCCTACCCTCTGTTGGTAGAGCTGCTGGGACTCAGGCTGCCAGCCAGAGGTGGACTACACAGGCGTTGCAAAAGAGTAACTCAATTCTGCTGCCTACCAGAGCTTTTTTCAGTCATGCAGTAATGACAGCATATCCACAGAGTGGATAAAATAAAACCCAGTCTCTAAAAGAAAATATAAAAAAGAATCCTTATTTAAATAGGATATCAAACCTAATTATTGCTTTCACAAATTTTATTTAATTATTGAAGTTGTCATAGTGAGTGGGAAAGCGTATATTCAATTTATTAGCTTAAAAAATCTAATGTAAATTTGTATTATGGGATCTGTGATTATTTAATGTTACAGCAATTGGATTGAGTTGTGGGTTGGGGACTTAGGGGTTTTTTAATCACTTTGCAGTATAGGAAAATGTCAGTGACTTTAAAAAGTCACTTGCCTGAAAGAGTTTGACTTTTTGGTGCTCAGGAGGGTTGTAGCAAAATGGTCCCTGGAGTTTTTGAGCCCACGTTTAATGAAATATGCTATAAAACAAAAAATAATTTGGGAAAAAAAAAATCGGCTCATTCATCACTTTGCCAATGGGCCTGGCTGCGTGTGGAACTATAAATACTAGCTGCTAGAAATTCCCTAAAAGTGATAGACTGTGGGAAAGTACATTTGTAAAGTATTAATCTGACAATAATAATAGCTGATATTTATTGAGTGCTTAACGTGGCCAAGCATTTCATATGCATAGCATAATTCGATCCTCTCTGAGGCTCAGGGCAGCCTCCTGATTTAACAGAGGAAGGTAGCTGACTGAAGCTAAGCAAGAGCTTCCTTGTGGGTGTGTTAGGTTTGCACCCTGTGCTGTGATCCTCTCACCGTGGGCTACAATCCTTTGGCTGGTTTTGCATCTGCAGGTTATGGTAGCTTGCAGGCAGACGTCCCACATCCTTGATTATTTTAGCATTGCTTCCTTCCGGCCACCTCCCAGGACTGCATTCCTACAGGAGCCTACAGTCCGTTCTGCTTGAAGGTGCAGCTACAAAGCTGCCTCAAAACCCGATGGCCTGCCTTGTCTGATTGAGCAAAGGGTGAGCTGGCCACCTGGTCCCGCCTTCCCAGGTGGGCAGCCATGCCAGGTAAAAAGATCTGTAAGTGCAGTGGACACTTAGGCACTTTATTAAAACCCAGATTTCTGAGATACATTCTTCTGGCACTGCAAGTTTTGTGTGTGTGGGTGTATTTACTTTTAATGATAAAGATGACATACTGACTTTTTGAACATTTTTTTGAGACCCTTAAAGGTAGAGTTTTTGTTGTTGGTGGTGGGTTTTTTTTGTTTTTTTTAGTTTTTAGCTTCAAGATCCTGGAGGGCATAAGGGGCTTGTAAGGCAGACAAAGAGGATGAGCTATGAAGTTGCTGAAGAGGTACAAGAATGAGCAAATGCGTGTTCCACCTTTGTCCTTTCCTGACAATTCCACAGAGAGGCCTCTGGGTCCCCGGAGGATGCCTGCCTGGCCCAGACTTCTGACTGCGGAAGAGAATTGGCTGCACAGTGAGTGTAAGGCTGACTAAACTTGGGGCAGCAGCCTCTACAGAAAGCCAGCACTCCTGAGGAGTCAACTCATCCTCCCTGCCCAAAAAGGCTTCTCTGTCTTTCCCTCTCCCCTCCCCCAGCCCCCCACCTGCCTCTCCCCAGGCTGCTGCACAGTGCACACTTACTGTTGGGACATGCGATGACCCTACACCGTGCCCAAGAAAATCATCAAAATCTGAACCAAAGCTCCAGAGCACAGGTGGTATACTGCTGAGTGACCACCTCTAAAGGCAAGGAAAGTAGGGCCCTTGCAGGAGGGCCATCGCTGACCTCAGGGTTTCCTAGAAAGATGGACAGGACTCCCCAGGGTTGCTCCGGCCCATACCTCCTCCACTCAACACTCAGGCAGAGATAGGGCAGGAGAGCCCACCAGCTGCCCTTCATGTGCCACAGATACTCACTTCTGTCCTTTTTCACCCCCCCCAAGGCTGATGTCTTACTTTCCTAGGGCTGCCATCATCAACTACTACAACCCGCCTGGCTGAAAACAGTAAAGATTTATCATCTCATAAAGATAGTTTTTGAAAAGGAAGATACTTCCTGTACTGTCATCCATCCTGAAAGAGAAACTTCTCATATTTGCAATTCATTCTTATAACTGTTTTGCATAATATTATATGCTTTATCTTGATTTAAACCTTTTTTCTACTTTATTAGTGATCTTTATAATTTTTTTTTCATGCTGCCTGCTATCCCATGGCATTGAAAGTCCCACCACTTGTGTGAGCGGTCTGTTGAGTTGGCCATTTAAATATTTGCTTCTGTTGATAGATGCCTGGGTATATCTCTGAGCTTATTTCTCTTGTCCAATGGAATCATTTCCTTAGCCTAAATTCCTTGGAGAGGGATTGTGGAGTTACATGGTTTGGCCATCTTTATGGCTCTTGATACATCTTGTCATAATGCTCTTCTAAAGGGCTGTGCCAATTTCGAGTAGTGTAGAAGTATCAATTTCCCCAAACTGTGCTGCTTTTGAAAGTCACAGTGTAAATAGCCCCTCCATAAAGGCTTTTTGAGTCCGTCTCTCTAGAGGACCGTGTTTCAGTATAATTATAAAACAGTGTCACTGCTGTTTTGAAAACCAATTGACTAGAATTGGTACATACTGAGACTACTGTGTCCTTTAAAACAAGCTGACTCTAAAACAGTCCTTGAATTTTGGAGTCTTTGCCAGTAGTGCTCACTACCTCATGGTCACCCCAAGGCCGGCCCAGCTGCCAAGTCTTGGCGCCTGTTTTTGAGCTGGGGGCCCAGTCTTTGAAGGGAGGCCCTGACCTCAGATGGGACATTCTCAGCCATGGCACATCTCATCCATTGAAAGGTGACTTTAGTTTTTGTTAATAGACTGTTCTTTAGAGTCTTGTTTGGGGCAGTGATAAGAGAATGTTGTGTTTTTGGCCACTGGCCAAATGAGAGAGGGGTTCACTTTTTTTTTTTTTTTTAGGGGTAAACTATTCTTTACAAACAGCTTCAGAAAGAATGGCAAATTTTTTTTTCTTTGTTTTCATTTTTAGAACAAACTTTATTTACATGACTTCAACTCAGTCTGCTTTGGTATCATTGTTGACAAACTGGTATCACTATTGACAAAATGGCAAATATTTTTAATCATTTTGTCACACCCATAGCCTTCAAGGGTACTGTTTATAGAGTACGGTGTGTGTGTGTAAGACTGTGTAGGTGTGCATATTAGCTGTCTTTGGTTGTGTAACAGATGAAGAACCCAGGTGTAAGCCACACCCCACTTCTAGACTCAGGGAGATTGAGATATTAAGCGTAGCTTTAAGCTGTGAGGATTTGTTAGGCAGTGGCAGGGGACTAATACAGTACACAGGTATGATGACCTGTTCCTATCACTTCTCAGTTAGACTTTGGTTACTGCCAAGCAGGACACCCTGAATTGTCATCCTGGTTCATGGCGAAGTTTTTGTGACGCTTCTCCTAATTATTTCGAGATAGAATAGAAATTACTTTATAGTGTTCCCTGAAAAAGACTCTTAAAGGAACCCAAAGAATGAAGGAGGATGTCGCACGTCGGGACTAAGCTAGGAAGATAGACATGAGAAGCCCAGTGCCAGGAGCATGGACCCCGAACGGTGGGGGCCCTGCCCCGGCTGGGACATGTCTGTGTGGATGGTCGGGGAGGGACTGGAAGCTGAAAAAAGCTTGATGTATTTCTTTCACCCTCTCTCACCTCATTTAGATTTTCTTTTTCTCCAGTGCTGTGTACCTTTGGGGTTTTTTTTTTTTTTTTTAGACAGACTCACTCTGTTGCCCTGGGTAGAGTGCCATGGCACCATCATAGCTCACAGCAACCTCAAACTCTTGGGCTTGAGTAATTCTCTTGCCTCAGCCTCCCAAGTAGCTGGGACTATAAGCTATGTACCACTGTGCCTGGTTAGTTTTTGTATTTTTGGCAGAGATGGGGGTCTCGCTATTGTCCCAGGCTGGTCTTGAGCTCAAGCAATTCACCTGCCTCGGTCTCTAGGAGTGCGAGGATTACAGGTGTGAGCCACCATGCCCGGCGGGCGCACGTTCCCCTTTATATCTGCCCACGGTCCACTTCAGGGTGGTCCATGTGCCGAGAAAGCAGGGACCCGAGGTTCTGCAGGTGAACAGCTGGACTGGCTGCGGATCCACCCCTAAATCTTTCCTCTATTTCATGGGCTGGTAGGGTTTTTGTTCCTTCCAAACAAACTTCACCTGTAGTGACAAATGTTAGACTTATGAGTCAATATTTTTCAGAGCCTTCAATTTAGTCTAGTGACCCACTGGAACCTTCTTGCTCTATTTTCTTGCTGCTTGTTGAAAGAACCAAACTCGGGAGTGGAGAGAAGAGGGGAAATTGGCCTTGGAGAGGATCCCCGGCATGCTTGAGTGTGACTCCTCTCCCCTGGGGACACCTGCTCAGGCACATCACGTCCCTGGTGCCTCCCCTTCCTCATGCAGAGGGAGGCCTGGACCCCTTTCTGTGTTTGATCTCGCGTATCCCACTCCGAATTCCCCTGTATACTTCTAATGTTGATTGTCAACTACGTCATTGACCCAAATGTAATTTGCCATTAACTCAGTACTTACAGTGCCAGTACATCAGCGGCCTGCCGGTGATGTCCGATAACAGCTTAGAAGCCCGACAGTGCGTTAACTTGCAGAATTTGACTTTGCCCGTTCACCCTTGTTGCACCAGTAACCTCATCCGTATTTTATGAAAGGTATCCTTTATCAATGTTACATTTTGGCACACTGATGGAAGATAGAATCATTTATTTAAGAATATCTGTTTGTCTTCCTGGTGCAGAGCAGGCATTGGCGAACTGTGGCCCGTGGGCCACGTCCAGCTCGCTGCCTGTTTTGGTGGATACGGTTTTAATAGAGAACAGCCAGGCTACTTCATTTCCATTTTGTCTGTGGCTGCCTCCATGACAGAACAGCTGTGCTGAGAAATCGAGACGGTGTGGTCCACAGAGCCTGAAGTATTGATAAATCCCTTGCTGGAAGAAGTCTGCCACCTCTGATGTGTGGGAAGAAACAGGGAGGTGTCAGGAGTGCTGTAGTCGAACCCCCTGCCCTGTGTCTTTACTGGAGTAGGGTCTCCTGCGTGTGGCTGGGACAGGAGGAGCAGGGTGGCACCATCCAAGGGGGCTCCTGGGGTGAAGTCCTGCTGGATACTGGGTGGCGTACGGCATGTCAGAAGCTCTTAATAAATAGGATTCCATCTACTCCTTTTTACTCACGTCCCTTTCTCTTCATCCCCAGGCAGTCACTTTCTTTCTACATCTGAATATTTAGAGACAAAAAGTGGGGTTGAGTGCCTACGCTTTCAGAAACGAAGTCGTCACAAGCAGCACTGTCCGGTAGAAATGGAATGTGTGTGACAAAGTGAGACAGATGTGTGACTTTGGATTTCCTAGTAGCCACATTAGAAAAGGACAAAGAAACAGGTCAATTTTAATAATGTCGTATTTAACCCAGTGTAACTGACATATCATCAATATAAAAAATTTCTGAGATATTCTTTTCCTTTGTCTCCGGGGCCCAGCGTGTGGTTTGCCCTCTTTGCTTGGCCTCCCTGGCCTCGCCCCATCTCCAGTGCTTGGCAGCCGTGTGTCGCCAGTGGCTGTTGTGTTACACAGATGTCTGATTGTCTCGCACCAACTAGTGTCCCTGCTTAGTCGTGACACTAAACTGGTGTTGCAGGTCCCGAGAGCCACTCATAATGGTGAAAGTGGGGGCTCCCGTGACCCCTGTTCAGATGTGATAATTGGCCAGGGCAACTCATAGAACTCAGGAAGGCACCTTGCTCACAGTCCTTGGCTTATTCTAAAGGGCACAGCAAAAGGGAAGCAACCTGCAGGGTGAGCAGTGGGAGAGGACACGGAGCTTCTGTGCCCTCCCTGGTGCGCAGCTCTCCTGGCACGAAGACCTTCATCCCCCCAGTGTGTGCATGGCCTGGGAGCTCCCCGGGCCCGTTGTTCAGTCTCCTGTTATCCTCCTCTTCCTGAGGCTGGTGGGCACTGCAGGCTGGAGCTGCTGGAGGTTCTCACCCTCTGATCACACGTGTGACCTTTCTGGCAACCAGGTCCAGTCTAGAGACTAACTGGGGTTCCCTCTGAGTCACCACGTGTAGCATAAGCTCAGGTGTGGGCCACTGGGGTAACTAAAGATAATCCCGCCACTTAGGAAATGCCAAGGGTGTTAGGAGCTCTGTGCCAGAAACCAGGGTCCAAAGCCAGAGAGATTCTATCTGTGCCTCGGCAGCCCTGGTCTGCCTACTGCCCCCACGCCCCTGCCCTTATCCCCAGCTGGCTGTGCCCTATTTAAAAACATTCCTCCTCTGTGAAACAGCTGATGTGTTCTTATTTTACATTCTTCTCTACCCTCTGTCTGACTAATCATGACTCTGACTGTGCTGGCAACTCCCCCGTTCTTGGTTCTCAGGAAGCAAATGTAGGAAAAATATAGTAACATTTCTAGGGAAGCTTAGAGATACAGAATGTTTAAATGTAGCACAAAAATTGTGACTCTCCTTATAATAACTTACAGAAGCATAACTCTACTGTAGAAGTTAGGTGCCTGTGGCTGTGGATTTTCTAAGAAGTGGGACCTGTGCGCGGCACGCTGCCCTGCCCTGCCCGTCCTCTGGCTGGCCTCAGGAACCCCGGGGTGAATGGGACTGATATCGTGGAGAAGGCACATAGGTTATGGGGCTGTAGCCCTGAGGGTCATGCTGCAAGAGCCGACACACATGGGATTGTCCATCTGATTAGTGCGAGAGGAAATCCAGAGGAAAAGTAAAATTTTAATCCCTCAGTAGTCTTTGACCTCTCTGCCTTCCTTGCATGATGTTTCTGCATTTTTAATGTTTGCTTTTCTAGCATTTTCTTCTGATTTTTGATTCAGGATTCCGGAGCCAGGGTACCTGGGTTTAGCTCTTGGCTCCACCCTTAGGTCTGACATTAGAGCTACTTTACCTCTGTGTGCCTCGGCTGCCTTTTCTGGACAATGGATTGTCGTGTGGGTTAAAAAATAAGTTGAACCTTTGACAACGGTGCCTGGCATATCGCATCATTGGAGTACTTTTGCCTTTAATTTCATAATGTGAAGCCCTGATGAGTAGAGAAAAGGTCTATTATGATAATAAAAGAGCATGGTGAAAGAGAATGTGGGAGCTTGTGGATGTAGGGCGTGGTTGCTAAAGGAATTTCTAAGAATTGGAATTTTAAAAACTTTTAGTATTCTGGCTGTGGCTTACTATGATACTTTTTAAACTTTTAAGAGCATGATTGAAATTTCCGTTACAGTGTAACTTCGGTTAGAGGCAGAGGTAGGGGCTCTATCTAATGCTAAGATCTTCTTAAAGGATGGTGTTTGCATCTGGCGTTTGTCTTTCTGAGAAGTAGATTCCCGGATCGTGATGAAGTGTAGGGTTTCCCTGCAAATAAGGCCTGAGACTCAGGGTACGGTGAATGTGGGGGTGCATTTATATAACTGATCATATTTAAAGTCATTTCATTACAAGTAGAAGGCTACAGAACATCTCTCATTTTTAGAATGTGTAATTATGCTTTAGAAACAGACCATTGACTGCAAAATGATCAAATCGTGGTTCAAAGTTTGATTCATATGTGAATCATGGAAGGCTATATTGCCCGGATGTGGACACTGATATTTAGTAATCTGAATTATTTTTTATTATTAGAAACTTAAAGATCTTTAACAGGTGAAAAACATAATATTTCTGAAGACATTTTGGCCTTTTAAAATATTTCAGATAGTTAAGCAAGTCATTTGGGGTAGTAAAACTATTGCATCAGTCTTGGGCTTTAGACGCTGTTACTATCATTATTTCTGTCCCCTTGCACACTTTTCATTCTGAGTTCCTACTAGGAAACATAGGATCTAATTTAGACACATATTTCAAGAATAGTTCCCCATTCTCTCTCCTCATGTCACTTAGGTGGAAGCTAATGTTCTGTGTTGACTAAAACACAGTTTTTAAAAGCTGATTCTTAAATAGAGGCTATTCAGACTTGCTTTGAGTTCATAAACCACTCCAGAAAAAGCATGTACCTTGGTTGGCCACCGCTGGCAACGTTTTCTAACTTTTATTTTTCTTCCGTCTGAAGTTAAAAGCCCTTCTGGTCTGAAAGCTATCCTTCCTCTGTGGGGCCTGCTCCTCACTCACATCTGTGCTTGTCCCTATAGCTGTTCCCAGAAGCTTCCTCAGGTCAACTTCCTTCCCCCCCAAGGCAGTTCCAGGGTCCAATTTTCCTTTCCTTTGTTGCCACTCTTCAAAAATTAGGTCTGTTACAAATGTCCAGGAATTCTTGAGCTGTGAAGTTTTTGAAAACTCCAGCTGGTAAGCCCCCCCTGCCTGCACAAGTGCTGGGGCTGGAAGAGGGAGGGGTTCTGCCTCAGTGCAGGCCGATGGTCTCAGGGGTGGCAGAGGGGCTAGTGCTTGACGGGGGATTAGAAAGCAAGGGTAGCAGTCCCTCCAGGATCTTCCCAGCAGCCTCTCTGAATCTCTCTGAATCTCTCGGGAACTCTTGATCTCTTTGGCCTAGAGTTTGAGAACCCTAGACTTATGTAGCCTGGTGATTTCTAACTTTCCCAAGGCTCAGCTCAAATACTCAGCTTGCTTACTTAATCCCAAAGGAGAATCTTCCAACTCCTTGGAATGAATAGCACCAAGCATCTTTCCCATCTGCCTGGGTTTAGTCAGGATAAAATCTAAAAAAGGGAAAACGTCCCTTTCTTTCTTCCCAGGGAGTGTGGGCATTGACCTGGGTTTCACTTCAGCCTCTGCCATATTCTGTCTTTTGTCTTGCTGATCTGGTCTTCTAGACGCACTTCTCCAAAAGCAGTAGCGTCTCTCGTCCTGCCTCCCAGCATCGGGTCACCGATGCCCGTGAACAGCGATCCACTCTGTGTCACTGTTGGCTCTGCGTTCATCGTCATTTTAGAGGGTGTGGGAGGAAGATGATAACAGAAGGATCTTGTCAGGAGCTCTTGAAGGGAGAGGCCTCCTTTCTGAGTCCCCCCACCCCCCTGCAGGAACTCTTCTTTCTAGAATTGACCGCTTCTTCCCTCCGGTGTTCACAGTGAGTGCAGTGTCCAGTCATCTTAGAGCCAGAGCCTTCCCTGTCCCCCTGCCCCCCACCGTGCTCTCCTGATCCTACCTTCTTGATGTTTTCCTGACTGTCCCCACCTTTGTCACACGTATGCTGCCCGTGGGCACTCACCTTCCTGCCAGCTACTGCCAAGGGCTTTTTTCTTGAGACAGTCTCACTTTGTCACCCTCGGTAGAGGCCAAGGCATCACAGCTCACAGCAACCTCAAACTCTTGGGCTTAAGTGATTCTCTTGCTTCAGCCTCCCAAGTAGCTGGGACCACAGGTGCCCTCCACAACACCTGGATATTTTTTGTTGTTGCTGCTGTTTGTTTAGCAGGCGTGGGCCAGGTTCAAACCTACCACTCCTAGAGCACGTGGCGGTGCCCTAACCGCTGTGGGTGCCGCCCCAAGGGCTTTTTTCTTGAGCTGGCTTTCATGCTGTCGTTTTTCTCACTAGCAAATGTGGTTGTGTTCTCAAGTCCTGCAACGCTGGCCTCGCCCCCTTCATCTCTCCATTTCCAGCTGTCCTCCCACCCTGTGGGAAAGGTGCCGGGTCCATCGGTCGCGAGCCTTGCTCATAGCGGTTCTTCACCCCTAAGATGCCTCCTGTTTTCATGTGCTCTGCTAGGGCCATGTCCACTTCAGTATCATGCAGAGACTCCATGGTGTCTGTTAGTTGTGCTTCTTGGTACTTAAAATCGGTCCTTCTCCCCCAAAGTCCACAATTGCACCTAATACCATAGCATCTCTTCAACACTTAATAGCCCATCACTTAAATATGTGAGTGTGGGATCTTTCTCTTGAAAGACTTGAAGCTGAAGTCAGCCCCCTGATAAGTACTTGAGCGTCTACTCCGAGCCAGGTGCTGTCTTGGGCCCTGGTTATCCTGCAGAGGAAAAGGCACACATGATCCCCGTGCCCAGGGCACTGCGAGAATCGCAGTGGTGTGGACAGTGGTTGTTGCTCTGATGAGCTCTTCTGGGTATGTCAGTGATCATTTGTTTAACTGCTTTAGTTTGCTTTAAAAAAGAAAAAAAGCCTCTGTTGGAATCCAGACACAGCGAATGGAACTGTGCATCTAGAATCCTAAAGCAGAGTGTGGGTTTTTTTAGCTGTCTTAGTGAGAGATATTTTAGGTACCTCAGTCTTCCTTACAGTTGCTAAGGCCTTGCAGTAGACCCTTAACTCTGCCCTGGGGTGGTGGTCTGGCTGGTCTGACAGATGTTCAGTATTTTCTGTTTTAGCAAACATAAAATTGACATGTTGGTCAGAATTCCTGGGCCCTCTCTGTGTAGGGTATGGGGCACACCTTGTTCCTTGGAGAGCTGAATCCCTACAGTGGTGTGGCTGGGTCCTAGGGCCAGATTCGACGTTTCAGTTTGGGCAGATGTCTACTTTGGTCGCGTGGCTGGAGGTAGGTACGCAAGTAATTACTGTCTGGGCCCATCCCCCTTTGTGGTGGGGAGGAGGGCTGGAGAGTCTCAAGTTGTCTGGGGCCTGGGCCTGGCAAAATCTGTGTTGTACAAGTACATACAATTTCAACTCACATTTCCTTTACAACTTCAGTGAAGCCTCCATGGGACAGTAATTGAGTAATCTGTATCTTCTATAAAGCCACCTTACTTTTTGGGTTGTATGAATATGGCTTAAGAAGTTGTACATATGGTACAATCAAAAAATGCTTTCTAAAATTGTTACCAGATGGATTCGTTTGGAAGTTGAGTCATGCTACATTGTCTGAGTACTTTGTCGTGGGATGTTAACTTTATTCTGGAAAAAATAATAATTAGTGGCTGCCTTTTTTTTTTTTTTTTTTTTTTTGAGAAAGATTATCCCTCTGGCACCCTGGGTAGAGTGCCATGGCGTCATAGCTCACCACAATCTCAAACTCTTGGGCTCTAGCAATCCTCTTGCCTCAGCTACCCAAGTAGTTGGGACTGTAGGTGCCTGCTATGATGCCTGGCTAGTTTTTCTGTTTTTAGCAGAGATGGGCTCTCTCTCTTGCTGAGGGTGGTCTTAAACTCCTGAGCTCAGGCAGTCCACTTGCCTTGTCCTCCCACAGGGCTAAGAGTACATACAGGTGTGAGCCACTGCGCCCAGCCACAAATGGCATTTGTTAAGGAGTGTAGTTACATGCCAGTTCTGTGCTAAGCAGTTCCGCTGTGGGTGCTTATTTGATGGGAATTTGCCAATATCTATGTGGATCTTTAATTTTTTATAATGGGAAATTTTAAAATGTTAAGTCCTGAATCTTGGTGTGCCCGTCACTGGCTGTAGTATTACTAGCTCCACTTTCTTCCTATCTCTCTGTTCCCTACTGGATTACTTAAACTAAGTAAATTCCAAGTGTATGTATGTGTCTAAATAGGTAGAATGTACTTTTTTCAAATTGGTTCTGTTTGAGCTTCTTATTTTTCTTGTAGCTAAGCTAAGCAGTCTCAGGTGTAGGACCTTGATATGTTCTTTTAGTCTCCTTTTGGGTTTTAAACATAATTTATGATTTTATGCCTTAATGTAAATAGCTTCTGCTCTAGACAAAGGAACTGTCTGTAATTACAACTATCCTTTTCTTCTCTCCTCCCCTCCCCTCTCTTCTCCTTTCCTCTTTTTTTTTTGGCCTTCCTGCCCTCAGAGGCTGGCTCACAATAACCAGGAACACCACACTTCCCAGGGTGTAAGCTTAGGGAGCTACCCTGATTCACTTGGATTCTTTTAATGTGAATTTTGTTTTCTTTCTATGCTAATGCTCATCATCTTCTCATCTACAAATGAGAGAGCTGGACTAACTAGCTAGGTGTTCTCTATTGGTTTTGTGGTTACTAAAAACAACTGAACAGCAGCAATGACAACCAGTGTCAGAGATAGGTGTTGATCGGCAGTTGCTGGGGGACTTAATAACTTCCACCCAGGAAATAATTTGAAAAAACATACCCATTGTATGTTGATCTGGCCCAATTTGGTGTGGCCTGGTGCATGTCCTTTCCTGAAGGCCACCTCTGGGGGGAAGTGGGAGTAGAGGGTCTGGCCAGGCTTGGGAGTTACTGCAGCCCCCACTGCACACTGCCACAGCGTCCTGGGCAGGGGCACCCCAACTTCATCCCCTCTATGGCAACAAGACGTCCTGGATTTTCTATAACACCCAGTTTCTTACCTTTTGCCCCTTATAGAAGCACTCCAAATATCTTGAAATTTCAGCATCTTCTGGAAGCAGGCAGAGGAGGTTAGGGGAAGGGTTCGTCCCGCTGTCCCTCACATGGCAGGTGCGCCCGTGTGCCTGGTGGTGCAGGGCGGCTGCCCTCCAGGGTCTTCAGTCAGCTTCCTGTGGTTAGGGGCTTCCTGTGCCACACCATCTGTCAGCCTGCCTGCCTGTGGAGGGCTGCTGTACTCTCGACTGTCTTGAGATGTCCCCTGACCCAGCAGGGGACCTCCATGACATTAGGAACATTACCAAAAAAAGGAACTTGTGAATTTTCTTCCCGGGTCAGCCGGTGAGCAGCTGATGAGGCTGGGCAGCTGCCTCTCTGCCCCAGCTGGCCTTCCTGTTTCTAGTTCAGCCACCCCAGCAGGGCTGTTCTCCACCCCAGCTCCAGGGATCTTTAGCAGTCAGACCACAGGTGACTATTTGAGGGTGACACGGCCCTCTGCTTTCTTTCTGTTTTGACTCACTGGGAGTCACCCCTGCTGACTTCACTTTTGGATGGCTCTGCTTTGCTCCAGCCTGGAGGTTCTTCCTCAGCCCTTAGAGCCCCTGATCATAGATAGAAAGCTCCTAGGTGCTGCACACAGGTGGGATCTAGTGTAGGGAGTGGTCACAGGGCAGTGTGCAGGGCTGGAGAGCCAAGGCCAGGTTCCCCAAAGACTTGAGACCTGGAGGGCACAATAAGGACAGGGGAGTTCCTGGAGCCCACAAGCAGGGGCTCCCCACTGCCGCTGCAACCGAAGGGAGCCTGAGCCCATGTCCTATTGTTGCTGGGTGCAGCTGGAGCCTGCAGCCCTTGCTGTGGCCACAGGTTGGGGCAAGGTGGGTGTGGCAGGCTTCATACTTCCTCCTACCTCTTAAGGTTGCACCAGGGCTTCTCTGGCAGAACCTAATTCAAAGTCAGTGGGGAGGAGAGGGCCTAGGAGGTGGGCTTCTGGGGTTCTAACCTGGAGGTCCTGGCATCGCAGGCCTGT